>JBBPFJ010000029.1:0-200571 GCA_037975025.1 Excoecaria agallocha
AGTCATGTACAAGACATGATTAGAGTTTTCCTACCTAAGTAACTTAACTTGTTAGGTGTACAAGCTCAACTTGACTAATAAGTTGTTGTGAAAAGTAGATCTTGATCTTAAGTTCATTGATTGATGATTCTGATCCATTTGTTATGAATTATAACATGCATGCAATGAATAAGATAGTTACCAAGCTTTATAGGATGCTTAAGAATGCTGAAGAGAACATTTGAAAGACCAATCCCGTACTTATGGTTTAAGGGGGCAATAAGAAGGGACCTGCTAAGGGAAAGGGAAAGGGAAAGGCAAAACCCAAGTATGACCTGGCTTGGCTCAAGTTACATGGGAGTGCACCTCAGGCCCAACCCAAGCCTAAGGCGCAAAAGCTCAAGGAGAGCGAGAGCACATGCTTCCATTGCAACAAATTAGGGCATTGGAGGAAGAATTGCGCTCTCTTCAAGGAAGAACAAAAGAAGAATGGAGCCAAGGCATCCAGTTCTGGTATTTTTGTTGTTGAAATTAACCTTTTTATTTCTACCACTTGGGTATTGGATACCAGTTGTGGTTCTCACATTTGTTCAAATATGCAGGGGTTAAGAAACAGGTGGTTACTTGGAAAGAATAAAGTGGACCTCCGTGTGGAAAATGGAGCACAAGTTGCTGCCATAGAGATAGGCTACTATCAACTCACTTTACCTTCCGAACTTTGTTTAGAATTGAAAAATTGTTATTATGTGCCTGCTATGAGCAGAAACATTATTTCAGTTTCTTGTTTGGATATGGATGGATTTGATTTTGTTATTAATAATGGCAATATTCATATTCATCGCCAAGGCATTTCATATGGCAATGCCATGTTACAAAATGGCCTTTATATCCTTAATCTACAAAACAAAGAGTCCATAGACAACATTAATACAAAGTGGGTTAAATCAAACGAAATGAACCCTACTTACTTTTGGCATTATCGTTTAGGACATGCAAATGAAAAATGTATTTTAAGACTCTATAAATCTGGAGTGCTTGGGTCATTCGACTTAAAATCTTATGACACATGCGATCCATGTTTGCATGGAAAGATGACAAATAGTCCTTTTAATAAGAAAGGTGAAAGGACTAGTGACTTATTGGAACTAATACATACCGATGTATGTGGACCATTAAGTACACAAGCTAGAGGTGGTTTTAGCTACTTCGTGACGTTCACAGATGACTTCAGTAGATATGGCTACGTCTATCTAATGAAGCACAAATTTGAAACTTTTGAGAAATTCAAAGAGTTTAAGAACGAAGTAGCAAACCAACTTGGCAAAAGTATGAAAGCCATTTGATCAGGTTGAGGTGGCGAATACTTAAGCCAAAAGTTTGACAGTCATTTGAAGGAGTGTGGAATTATTTCACAACTCACTCCTCTTGGAACACCATAATGGAATGGTGTGTCTAAAAGGAGAAATCAAACTCTGTAGGACATGGTTCGATCAATGATGAGCCAAGCTAATCTTCCTGTCTCCTTTTAGGGTTATGCATTAGAAATTGCTGCGTTATACCGAACCCTACTCCAACTAAAGCAGTTGAGAAAACACCATACTAGGTATAGACTAGGAAAGAACCTAATATGTGATGGAATATGACATGGTATGAATGTGATGATAGCACAGCGGAAAAACAAAAATTTTTATCATACATACCATATAATTCCAAAGCAAGAAACGAAACATGCAATTTTAGGGTTGTAGAACTTACAACTTATGATGCCTTTTTAAAAATTGAATTTGATGATGCCCAGCAACTAAGGTGACTTTATCCGCCTTAGGTCTTGATCACCAATGCCAAGGAACAACCTTTTACGCCACTCCCTCTATTCTCACACACACAATTGCACCGACGGCTTAAAATCGAGATTGCTAGCTCTCTTTTTCGGTATTGTGTAAAGGCAATGGTTTGAAGCTACAAAATTTGATTTTGTACTTCTCTTAGGTTGCTATTACTACCCAAGATCACAAGAGAATGAGGAACTATCCTTTCTCCTTGTGAAAATTGGCTAAAAGAAATTCTTTGAGAGAGAGAGAGAGTTCACGCAAAACATAGAGAAAAACACTAGGGTTTTACGTTTTTTTCCCACAAAAAATATATATCTCTTTTTCTTTTAAGTGATTAATCTCAAATAAACTACCTTAAGATAATTAATATTAGCTAAAGATAATTAATATTTGCCTTTATCACTTAATTAAAATAAGTAATATTTATTGATAAAAACTCTTTTGGAGAGGATCATTGGGCAGCTGTCAAGAATATTCTTAAGTACTTGAGAAGGACTAAGGATATATTCTTGGTATATGGAGAGGGCAGTTTGGAAGTAAATGGGTATACAGATGCCAGCTTCCAATCTGACAAAGATGATTGTAAATCACAATCTGGTTATGTGTTCATAATGGGAGGAGGAGCAGTTAGTTGGAAAAGTTCCAAACAAGAAACAACTGCTGATTCCACGACGGAAGCTGAGTACATTGCTGCTTCAGAAGCAGCCAAAGAAGCAGTCTTGATCAAAAAGTTCATAACCGAACTAGGAGTGGTGCCTAGCATTGTTGATCCGATTCCTTTATATTGTGACAACAATGGAGCCATTGCGCAAGCAAAGGAACCACGGTCTCATCAGCGATCCAAGCATGTTCTCAGATGCTACCATCTCATAAGGGAAATAGTAGCTAGAAATGATGTGAAAATAGAAAGGGTTCCCACAGATGACAATGTGGCGGATCCCCTCACTAAAGCACTTTCCCAGATAAAGCATGATCACCATATAAATAGCATGGGTCTGAGACATATGAGTGATTGGCTCTAGTGCAAGTGGGAGATTGTTAGAGAGTATGCCCTAGAGCCCATGTAATAGGGATGTTTTTCATATGTATGAAATTTATATTCTTAATAAAAGGCATCATTCATTTATTAATGCTGTGTTTGAATACACGAGTTTGTAAATCTTAAATTAATAAATGAAGTCCTAGATATTATAAACACAGTGCAAAGGCAATCATGAAAGTGTTCATGATGTGAGATGTCTATCGCATGCAAATGTGTTAATATCTAAATATCCCTAGTCATAGAATTAACAAGATAGGACATTGTTAATTCGGACAGACTAGCACATGTTATGCTTCTTGAATGGTTCAAGCAATGGTTCTCATAATTGTGATTATGGATGATAATCAAAGCTAACATGTGGATGCTTGTTAGAGGAACAAGTTCATTGGAGACCTGCAAAGAGAATCCTCATATGGATATTAAATCTATGTCAGTGAGGAATCTCTTCATAGTGGTTGTGCAAGTATCCTTAGACTTGAGATCACCAAAGTTATCTTAAGTAGCAAGTGGTATACTTTGACTCCATAACTGATTACTTCCAACTGGGAGTGAACATAGTTAGGAGATTGGGTATATCATGACCTACTTGAAGATAGTTGAGTGATTGACAAAGGATTCACCATCCCAGATTTAACAAGGGAAGTTATCTCACATGATTCTATAATTACCTTGTTCAGTGAATCTCTGGCCAGAGTAATATGCCGAGATGGATGGAGATCCATGAAGGGCATTTTAGGAACAATGGTTAAATTAATAGAACATACATAATTAGATTTATATGAGTTGACAGAAATCCATACTCAGAATCTAAATGAGATAAGAGTGGTGAAAGGAGTAATTGCACGGTAACTGTTTCTATGGAAGGGTACAGTCAAACCACATGACTTTCCTGACATTTGGGTAGTCATGATGCCTAGCTAGAGGCCAATCATGACTTGTATAATGATGTATCAAAATATCAATAGAGATTGATAAAATGATTTAAAGGAGTTTAAATCATGTGAGTTTTGAATAGAACTCACAATTACATATTATACTGCCAACATGGACAGGAACCCAATAGGTCACACACATATAGAGAAAAGGGTAAAATGGTAAAATGACAAGGATAATAATATTTGATATTATTATAAAGGTAGAGAGGAGAATATGATAATAATTAATTAAAGAGTTTAATTAATTATGATCAAATAAAATTGTCCGCGGAACTTTTGAGAAATGTTCTGTAATTGGACCTAAATGAAATAATATATTTCATGATTAATTATTATTATCTTATAAGTGTTATAAGACTACTATAAGTGTTATAGGACTGATATAATAATTAATAGGACCATTGGAGAAATTATAGAGGGCCAAAGGAATGAAGAAGTTGGAGGAAGCCCTCCAGAAGAGGGCTACACGCCAACTTCATACAGAAGGGCGTAGAGGGCTTTTTCTTGGACCAAATTAATTTATATATGTTACATAAGTGTTATGGAACTCACATATTTAATTTGGTTGGATTTGGAATCCATTTGGGTATTTAAATCCAATTAGATGCACAAAGGGCCTAGTTTGTGGATTTTGTGCATGGTCTTTTATGAAAAGATTTAATTTGGATTTAATTAAGCCCAAATGATTATAATTAATTCCAGAAGCCCAATTAATAATTCTCCAGCAATTTTAAAGAGCCCAATCTCATTAAGGAGTTGGAATTTTAACCTAACTATAAAAGGCTAACTAATGAGAATTAGGGTTAAGTGATTAAAACAAAAGGAAAGTCTTTTCTCCAAAAACTCTCTCCCTTTTGCGCCACTTCCCAAGCTAGCTCTTGGGAATTTCGGCCAGCCCTAGTTGAACACCAAGTTGTTGGTTCAATTTACCCATCTCTAGTGTGGATTACTCATTGGAGGTGTTCGATTTTGGACACTGTGGTTTGCGACAACCCGGTGCGAAGTAAAATCAACTGTTCAACAAAAATCAAAGGTGATTTTTCTTATTCTCATATAGTTATATTGTGTATTCATGGCAAGATCAGATCATATGGTTAAAAAATTTTAAAATTCCGCTCATGTATGTGATGCATGTAACCATAAAATTCCAACATGGTATCAGAGCCAGGTTTTGCCATGGATATACAATTCTATTTTTTCTGCGGAATAAGTTTTGTTTTGTTTTGAGTTATTTATTTCATGAACTTTAAAATATTAGATTTGATTGTTCATGAATGAGAAATATTGATTTCTGGTTGTATGTGTGATCAAATAAAATTGACGGAAACAAAAACGGAACTTTTGAAGAAAAGTGATTTGGGTTTGGCGTGAAACCCATTAGGGTTTGGCGTGAAACCCTAGGTATTGTAGGGGCTGTTCTAATTTAATTTCTTATGGATCCATTTAAAAATCATTTAGATGATATTTTATGTCTTTAATATGTGATATTAAGCCGTAGGATCGAACGGAATTAAAATCGAACAAGTTTTGCATGAAAACTAGTTTTGTCGAAAAGTTCGATAAATTGGTGTTCTTCGTGTGTTCTTGATGTGTTCATGGTTAGAACGACTTTTGATCTTCTAAATCTGATATATATGATATATTAAAGTGTTTTTAATTAATTGGATTAATTAAAATGGGCCTTAAATTAATTTGATTAATTTTAATTCATTAAAACCACTTAATGGGCTTAATTATGTTTACGGACTTGGTTTAAATTAGTGAATGACTTGGTGGGCCCAAGGAGCTGATTTAAATTAACTATTATAAACATTAATTAAGTTTATTAATGGGTTTTAAGGGCTGGAGTGGGCTTGGCTCATTCCAAAAGGCCCAAATGGTCCAAATGACACAAAACTAGTTTGTGTGTGAACACACTTAGGGTTTTTCTTCTGTGGGTTTCGGCCTACACTTATTTTAAGCCCAAAATTGATTCTTATAATTATTTAATATGATTAATTAATTAAATAATTAATTTATAATTAATTAATAATCAATTTTATTGATTATTAAGGCAAGAACACATTCATGCAAAAAGGTTTCCTAAAATGAAAGTTTCCAAAATGGAAAAAGTTTCCTAATTTGATCACATCATTAAATAACTCAAAATATAGTTTCTAAGGTTGAAACAAAGTTAGTAATCCATTTATTTATGCATTAGAGAGGCATATAAGGGTGAATGATTGGCATGATGGTTAGTTATGGACAAAGCCCAATGTGATTGAGCATAATGCATGTTTTGGCCCAATGAGGACTTTCATGTCCCGGCCACTTGTTTTTGGTTTGTATTTCATTTCAAATTGTAATATGTAATTAGATTACTTAGATTAGAATTAGAAATAGAGATGGAGACCAATATCAAGGAGCAAGATGGGCCGGATGGAGATCCAACAAGCTTGAAGATAATGTAATTAATTTTCTTGTTTGAATCATGCATACTACCTAGGTGTGACCTTTTGATTTCCCTCTTGGCTCGGGGAAATCAATGTAGTGAAGTCCATAACTATACCATATTTGTATGCTTATATTTATGTGATAGATATAGGATGCATACCAATGTATGCCAACCATGTATGATGAGACTTAATTAACTAAAACCCTCAAACAAATACTAAGGTATATAAGCCTTCCATTAATTTGAGGAGAACCAGAGTTCTTTATAGTGTGGGTTGTTGACCACAGTCAAGCTCACATTATATCGAATATGTTCAAATCTAATTAAATGGGTCATCTTAGCTAGCCCATTAGTTTGTTGACCACAGTCAAGGCTAATGGTTCTAGAGGCAAGATTAGGGAATGCATATATGATATGCATGCATCAAGAGTTGATAACCTAATGATCCAATAGTTGTGTAGAGACATAATTGGTATAAAGATACCTACCTTTCAAGGGTATGGAATTCGGCTTGTTGACCACAGTCAAGGTCAAATTACATATCAAGGATTGGATATTGGCCCACTAAGAAAACCATCGGGTTTTCTCGGATTATATAGTGAGGGCTATTAATTCGCAATAAAATAGTGGGAGTAAATGGATTAATTAAAATCTTATTAATGCATACATATATATGAACATACTCTCATATCTTTTCTTTTTCACATCTATGTCATCATCATGAGCACATCAAATACACGATCAATCTTGGATAACAAACTGGTTGGCAGCAACTATTCTAACTGGATCAAGCAAGTGAGAATTGTTCTCAAAGCTGAAAAGATCCATTATGTCTTGGATAAAGATCTTCCACCACTTCCATCAGATGATGCCATTGATGAGATCAAAGGCACTTATCGAAAATACATAGAGGATAGTGAAGTAGCAGCATGTCTGATGCTGGGTGCTATGTCCTCAAAGCTTCAGAAGCAATATGAGATAGAGGATGGTGGGGTTTCCAAGAAGAAGGTTGCCAAGAAAGAGAATCCCAAAGGAACTTGTTTCCATTGTGGAAAGGATGGTCATTGGAAGAGTAACTGCAAGGCCTATCTAGATTCTCTCAAGGAGAAGAAGCAAGCTGATGCTTCTACTTCAGGTATTCATATGATTGAAATTAATACTTATTCTATTGCTTCAAAACAATCTTGGGTATTAGATACCGGATGTGGATCTCATTTATGTAATGATCTACAGGGGCTTAGAAGCTTTAGAAGAGTTGGAAAGGCAGAGATATGTTTGCAGTCAGCTACTGGACAAAACATCTCTACAACTGTTGTGGGGACTTATCATTTGCCTCTTCCGAGTGGATTAGTACTGGAATTAAATAATTGTTATTATGTTCCAGCTTTGTCCAAGAGTATTATTTCTTTCAGTTGTTTGATGAACGATTATGATATTTCTTTAAAGGACAAATGTTGTTACATTTTTAAGAACAATATATTTTATGCAAAAGCTATCATTGAGAATGGTATATTTGTTCTTGATTTAATTAAAGAAGTACATAATGTGGATACCAAGAGAATGAAACATGATAATCTAAATACCTCATACTTATGGCATTGTCGTTTAGGCCACATAAATGAAAAACGCATGACTAAATTGCACAAGTCAGGTGATTTGGGATCATTTGATTATGAATCATTTGATACATGCGAATCTTGTTTATTGGGAAAAATGACAAAAGCTCCCTTTATTGGTAAAGGAGAACGAGCTAAAATGGTTTTGGACTTAATACATTCAGATGTATGTGGTCCAATGACTACATATGCTAGAGGAGGTTACTCCTACTTCATTACTTTCATAGATGATTATTCCAGGTTTGGATACATCTATCTAATGAAATATAAGTCTGAAGCATTTGAAAAGTTCAAAGAATTCAGAAATGAAGTAGAGAAACAACTTGGCAAAAGTATTAAAACACTTAGATCAGATCGAGGTGGAGAATACTTAAGTCAAGAGTTTCAGGATTATCTTAGAGATAATGGGATTTTATCTCAATGGACTCCTCCATATACACCACAACACAATGGTGTATCCGAAAGGAGGAATCGAACACTATTAGATATGGTTCGATCAATGATGAGCCGAGCGGACTTGCCTAAGTCCTTTTGGGGATATGCACTAGAAACTGCTGTTTATGTGTTAAATAGAGTTCCTAGTAAATCGGTTGATGTTACTCCATATGAGATGTGGAATAACAAGAAACCCACGCTTTCTCATATGAAAGTATGGGGTTGTCCTACTTATGTGAAGAGGACAATGTCAGACAAACTGGATGTTAAGTCTGACAAATGTTTATTTGTGGGATATCCAAAAGAAACGTTTGGATATTATTTCTATCATCCCTTAGAACAAAAGGTGTTTGTTTCAAGGCATGCTGTCTTCTTGGAAAGAGAATTTCTCCTACGAGAAGACAGTGGGAGTAAAATTGAGCTTGGTGAAGTTCAAGACCCACAAATAGAAGATGATCAATCGATTGAACCCGAAACTGAATTTCATAGTGATGAGATTACAGTTGAACCTGATTATACACAAAATCCTAGAAGATCTACTAGGATGCGTTCTATCCCTGTGAGATATGGATTTCACGTTGATTCGGATAGAGGCATAACTGTAGTAGAGGACAATGAGCCTACAAGCTATCAAGAAGTTTTGAACAGTTCAGAACGTGATTTATGGCTTAAGGCTATGCAGTCCGAAATGGACTCCATGTATGAGAATAAAGTATGGACTTTAACTCAACCACCTGAAGGGATAAAGCCCATAGGGTGCAAATGGGTCTTCAAAAAGAAGACTGACATGGAAGGTAATATAGTTACCTATAAAGCTCGCTTAGTAGCAAAAGGTTATCGTCAAAAAGAAGGTATTGACTATGACGAAACTTTTTCTCCTGTGGCGATGCTTAAGTCTATAAGAATACTTTTAGCCATTGCAGCTCATTATGATTATGAGATTTGGCAAATGGATGTGAAGACAGCTTTCCTTAATGGAAATCTTACCGAGGATGTGTATATGACACAACCAGAAGGATTCACATCAGGAATTGGCGAAAAGGTATGCAAGCTTCAAAGATCCATTTATGGATTGAAGCAAGCCTCTAGGAGTTGGAACATACGATTCAATGAGACAATCAAAGAGTTTGGTTTCTCACAGAATGAAGATGAACCTTGTGTGTATAAAAGGGTCAGTGGGAGTGCAATTGTCTTCCTAGTTCTATATGTAGATGACATATTGATCATGGGAAATGACATTTCTCTTCTCCAATCTGTTAAAATATGGTTATCCAAGCAATTCTCCATGAAAGACCTTGGAGAAGCATCCTATATTCTGGGAATAAGGATCTATAGAGATAGATCCAATAGGTTGCTAGGTCTTTCTCAAAGTACATATATAGATAAAGTATTGAAGAGGTTCAATATGGATCTCTCTAAGAAAGGGTTTATACCCATGGTGCATGGGAAACACCTTTCTAAGTCTATGTGTCCACAGACACTGGAGGATAGAGAGAGCATGAATAGAATACCATATGCATCTGCAATTGGTTCTATCATGTATGCTATGTTATGTACACGTCCAGATGTAGCATTTGCTTTGAGTGTCACAAGCAGATTCCAATCTAATTTTGGAGAGGATCATTGGGCAGCTGTCAAGAATATTCTTAAGTACTTGAGAAGGACTAAGGATATATTCTTGGTATATGGAGAGGGCAGTTTGGAAGTAAATGGGTATACAGATGCCAGCTTCCAATCTGACAAAGATGATTGTAAATCACAATCTGGTTATGTGTTCATAATGGGAGGAGGAGCAGTTAGTTGGAAAAGTTCCAAACAAGAAACAACTGCTGATTCCACGACGGAAGCTGAGTACATTGCTGCTTCAGAAGCAGCCAAAGAAGCAGTCTTGATCAAAAAGTTCATAACCGAACTAGGAGTGGTGCCTAGCATTGTTGATCCGATTCCTTTATATTGTGACAACAATGGAGCCATTGCACAAGCAAAGGAACCACGGTCTCATCAGCGATCCAAGCATGTTCTCAGATGCTACCATCTCATAAGGGAAATAGTAGCTAGAAATGATGTGAAAATAGAAAGGGTTCCCACAGATGACAATGTGGCGGATCCCCTCACTAAAGCACTTTCCCAGATAAAGCATGATCACCATATAAATAGCATGGGTCTGAGACATATGAGTGATTGGCTCTAGTGCAAGTGGGAGATTGTTAGAGAGTATGCCCTAGAGCCCATGTAATAGGGATGTTTTTCATATGTATGAAATTTATATTCTTAATAAAAGGCATCATTCATTTATTAATGCTGTGTTTGAATACACGAGTTTGTAAATCTTAAATTAATAAATGAAGTCCTAGATATTATAAACACAGTGCAAAGGCAATCATGAAAGTGTTCATGATGTGAGATGTCTATCGCATGCAAATGTGTTAATATCTAAATATCCCTAGTCATATAATTAACAAGATAGGACATTGTTAATTCGGACAGACTAGCACATGTTATGCTTCTTGAATGGTTCAAGCAATGGTTCTCATAATTGTGATTATGGATGATAATCAAAGCTAACATGTGCATGCTTGTTAGAGGAACAAGTTCATTGGAGACCTGCAAAGAGAATCCTCATATGGATATTAAATCTATGTCAGTGAGGAATCTCTTCATAGCGGTTGTGCAAGTATCCTTAGACTTGAGATCACCAAAGTTATCTTAAGTAGCAAGTGGTATACTTTGACTCCATAACTGATTACTTCCAACTGGGAGTGAACATAGTTAGGAGATTGGGTATATCATGACCTACTTGAAGATAGTTGAGTGATTGACAAAGGATTCACCATCCCAGATTTAACAAGGGAAGTTATCTCACATGATTCTATAATTACCTTGTTCAGTGAATCTCTGGCCAGAGTAATATGCCGAGATGGATGGAGATCCATGAAGGGCATTTTAGGAACAATGGTTAAATTAATAGAACATACATAATTAGATTTATATGAGTTGACAGAAATCCATACTCAGAATCTAAATGAGATAAGAGTGGTGAAAGGAGTAATTGCACGGTAACTGTTTCTATGGAAGGGTACAGTCAAACCACATGACTTTCCTGACATTTGGGTAGTCATGATGCCTAGCTAGAGGCCAATCATGACTTGTATAATGATGTATCAAAATATCAATAGAGATTGATAAAATGATTTAAAGGAGTTTAAATCATGTGAGTTTTGAATAGAACTCACAATTACATATTATACTGCCAACATGGACAGGAACCCAATAGGTCACACACATATAGAGAAAAGGGTAAAATGGTAAAATGACAAGGATAATAATATTTGATATTATTATAAAGGTAGAGAGGAGAATATGATAATAATTAATTAAAGAGTTTAATTAATTATGATCAAATAAAATTGTCCGCGGAACTTTTGAGAAATGTTCTGTAAATTGGACCTAAATGAAATAATGTATTTCATGATTAATTATTATTATCTTATAAGTGTTATAAGACTACTATAAGTGTTATAGGACTGATATAATAATTAATAGGACCATTGGAGAAATTATAGAGGGCCAAAGGAATGAAGAAGTTGGAGGAAGCCCTCCAGAAGAGGGCTACACGGCAACTTCATACAGAAGGGCTTAGAGGGCTTTTTCTTGGACCAAATTAATTTATATATGTTACATAAGTGTTATGGAACTCACATATTTAATTTGGTTGGATTTGGAATCCATTTGGGTATTTAAATCCAATTAGATGCACAAAGGGCCTAGTTTGTGGATTTTGTGCATGGTCTTTTATGAAAAGATTTAATTTGGATTTAATTAAGCCCAAATGATTATAATTAATTCCAGAAGCCCAATTAATAATTATCCAGCAATTTTAAAGAGCCCAATATCATTAAGGAGTTGGAATTTTAACCTAACTATAAAAGGCCAACTAATGAGAATTAGGGTTAAGTGATTAAAACAAAAGGAAAGTCTTTTCTCCAAAAACTCTCTCCCTTTTGCGCCACTTCCCAAGCTAGCTCTTGGGAATTTCGGCCAGCCCTAGTTGAACACCAAGTTGTTGGTTCAATTTACCCATCTCTAGTGTGGATTACTCATTGGAGGTGTTCGATTTTGGACACTGTGGTTTGCGACAACCCGGTGCGAAGTAAAATCAACTGTTCAACAAAAATCAAAGGTGATTTTTCTTATTCTCATATAGTTATATTGTGTATTCATGGCAAGATCAGATCATATGGTTAAAAAATTTTAAAATTTCGCTCATGTATGTGATGCATGTAACCATAAAATTCCAACAATTATAGCATTCCAAATTAAATGAAAATGCATATGGCATTTAGTGACCTAATGCAATTTTGCATAGTCCCTTACCCATAAATATCAGAATTAATATAAGGCATGGAACTAGTCATCCTTATATATATTAATTCCTTTCTTGATATTCCAGTGACACTGAACTCTCAGATAAAAAATGATTACTCATTATTTAATCTCGGCATGGCCATACACTTCTCAGTTCACTGATCAAGTGGCCGATGATATTTTCTCTCTTATTGAGAGGGGTAATCCCTTCACTTCTCTCATGCTCTCTAACATGAATTAATGTATACCCAATCATACACGTACTTGTCACTCTGTTACGAGCACGTTAGGTGTATGTCAAAGTACACAGTAATTCATAAAGAGTTTCATAGAGATTTCAGGTCTAAGAACTCCGATACAAAACTTGCATATGAGAAATACTTATGACTTGTACCATATAGTGTTCTCATGAGTGGATCATATCCAGATACCATGTTCTTTAACATGTATCTATGATCTCTGATTGACACTCTTGTCCTAATGATCCGTAAGACAGAACTCATAATATCAGAGAGAGCATACTAGTTTTAATTCATTATTATTCCCATAACAATGACTGACTAGGGATATTTAGAATGATGTCTCATTTGTTTCAAGGTCTTACAACCATGTGCCTCACACATGATAACTTAAACCGAAACAACACTCTTGGATAGTTTTATCAATTGATATGCACAGGAATACAAAGGATAAAACAAATGGCTCCTTTTATTAATTCAAAGTGCTTTATTACAATGCATTGGGGCTAGGTCTTACACTAACAATCTCCCACTAGCACTAGTAACAATTGGGCATAGCCCTAAGACCGAACGCTCTCAAATGAGCTTCGTGCAGATTTGGACGCAATTGTTTCGTCAAAGGATCTGCTACATTGTCTTCACTTGCTATCTTGCTAACCTTGATGTCCCCACGATCAATGATTTCTCTGATCAGGTGGTACCTCCTGAGTATGTGTTTGTATTTCTGGTGTGACCAGGGCTCCTTGGCCTGTGCTATGGCCCTGTTGTTGTCACAGAAAATTTCTAATGGATCTAGGATGCTTGGGACCACTCCTAATCCAGTAATGAAATTTTTAATCCAAACAGCCTCTTTTGCAGCCTCACTTGCTGCAATATACTCAGATTCAGTAGTTGAGTCGGCAACGGTTTCTTGCTTTGAGCTTCTCCAGCTGACAGCACCACCGTTCAAAACAAAAACAAACCCAGATTGCTATCTAGAATCCTGAGTGCTGGTCTGAAAAGCAGCATCGGCATAACCTTGTATGACGAGCTCTTCTTGACCACCATACACCAAGAAGTGATTCTTAGTCCTTCGCAGGTACTTTAGAATCCCTTTTACAGCAGACCAGTGCTTTTCACCAGGGTCTTGCTGAAACCTACTGGTTATACTCAGTACATGAGCAACATCCAACCTAGTACATAACATAGCGTACATGATAGATCCAATAGCAGATGCATATGGGATTCTACTCATGTTGTCCCTTTCCTCTTTGGTTTTAGGGCACTGTTCTTTAGTCAAAGGAACTCCCAAAGCCAAAGGTATGTACCCTTTCTTTGAGTCTCCCATACTAAAACGCTTTTAGTATCTTGTCTATGTACTTTTCTTGACTTAGTCCCAAGAGCCGATTCGATCAATCTCTATAGATTCGAATACCAAGTATTGTCTCGGCTTCACCTAAGTCTTTCATTGAGAAACATTTTCCCAACCATTGCTTAACCTTTTGCAATTTTGGAATGTCATTCCCAATGAGAAGGATGTCATCCACATATAGGACCAGAAATACTACTATGCTCCCACTAACCTTCTTGTACACACAAGGCTCATCTTCGTGCTTGATGAAGTCAAATTCTTTGACTGCCTCATCAAAACGAAGATTCCAACTTCGGGATGCTTACTTTAATCCATAAATGGATTTTTGAAGCTTGTAAACATTCTTAGGATGCTTGGGATTGACAAAACCTTCAGGCTGTGTCATATACACATCCTCAAGTAAATTTCCATTGAGGAAAGCAGTTTTGACATCCATTTGCCATATCTCATAATCATGATATGCAGCTATGGCAAGCAAGATACTAATGGCCTTGAGCATGACTACAGGCGAAAAGGTCTCGTCATAGTCTACACCATGAGTTTGTCGAAAACCTTTTGCTACTAGTCTACCTTTATAATTCTTATCAACTTTGAGTTTGAATAGCCACTTGCATTCAATTACCTTAGCACCTTCCGGTGGATCAACCAAGGTCCAAACCTGGTTATCGTACATTGATTGCATCTCAGATTTCATGGCTTCAAGCCAATTTTTCGAGTCTGGGCTCTCAATAGCTTCTCGGTAGGTAGTAGGATCCTCACGATCTACTAACTCAATAGTATCACTATCAGTGATTAGAAATCCATATCTCTTAATCTCCTGACGTACCCTACCGGACCTTCTAGGTTTTTGTGTAATGGGTTCTTGTTCCACAACTGGTTGTGAACTTGTTCCAATTTCCAACTCATCCTTTATAGGAGTTTGTGGTGCTTGAATTTCTCCAAGTTCTACTTTACTCCCACTGTCTTTCTTGAGAAGGAACTCCTTTTCCAAGAAAACAACCTTGCGAGCAACAAATACTTTGTTCTCGGCTTGTGAGTAAAAATATTATCCCTTTGTTTCTTTAGGAAATTAACAACAAATAGTACACTAGATTTGGACTCTAGTTTGTCAGATGTTAATTTCTTAACATGTGCTTCACAGCCCCAAATCCTGAGAAAAGACATATTGAGTTCTTTCCCAGTCCATACCTCATATGGTGTCTTCTCAACTGCTTTAGTTGGAGTACTGTTCAATAGAAACGCAGCAGTTTCTAATGCATAACCCCAAAAAGAGATAGGAAGATTAGCTTGACTCATCATAGATCGAACCATGTCCAACAGAGTTCGATTTCTCCTTTTGGACACACCATTCCATTGAGGTGTTCCAGGAGGAGTGAGCTATGAAATAATACCACACTCCTTTAGATGACTGTCAAACTTTTGGCTTAAGTATTCACCACCTCGATCTGATCGAATGGCTTTTATACTTTTGCCAAGTTGGTTTTCTACTTCGTTCTTAAACTCTTTGAATTTCTCAAAAGTTTCAGACTTGTACTTCATTAGATAGACATAGCCATATCTACTGAAGTCATCTGTGAATGTCACGAAGTAGCTAAAACCACCTCTAGCATGTGTACTTAAAGGTCCACATACATCGGCATGTATTAGTTCCAATAAGCCATTAGTCCTCTCACCTTTTTTATTAAAAGGACTCTTTGTCATTTTTCCATGCAAACATGGCTCACATGTGTCATAAGTCTCTAAGTCGAATGATCCAAGCACTCCAGTTTTGTGGAGTCTTGAAATGCATTTTTTGTTTGCATGTCCTAAACGACAATGCCAGAAGTAAGTAGGGTTCAATTCGTTTGATTTAACCCTCTTTGTATTAATGTTATATATGGACTCTCTGTTTTGTAAATCAAGGATATAAAGGCCATTTTGCAACATGGCATTGCCATAAGAAATGCCTTCGCGACGAATATGAGCATTGCCATTTTTAATAACAAAATCAAATTCATCATTATCCAAACATGAAACTGAAATAATGTTTCTGCTCATAGCAGGCACATAATAACAATTATTCAAAACAATACAAAGTTCGGAAGGTAAAGTGAGGTGATAGTCGCCTATCTCCATGGCAGCAACTCGTGCTCCATTCCCCACACGGAGGTCCACTTCATTCTTCCCAAGTAACTGCCTATTTCTTAGCCCCTGCTCATTTGAACAAATGTGAGAACCACAACCGGTATCCAATACCCAAGTGGTAGAAATAGAAAGGTTAATTTCAACAACAAAAATACCAGAACTGGACGCCTTGACTCCATTCTTCTTTTGTTCTTCCTTGAAGAGAGCGCATTTCTTCCTCCAATGCCCTATCTTCTTTTGTCCTAATGATCCGTAAGACAGAACTCATAATATCAGAGAGAGCATACTAGTCTTAATTCATTATTATTCCCATAACAATGACTGACTAGGGATATTTAGAATGATGTCTCATTTGTTTCAAGGTCTTACAACCATGTGCCTCACACATGATAACTTAAACTGAAACAACACTCTTGGATAGTTTTATTAATTGATATGCATAGGAATACAAAGGATAAAACAAATGCCTCATTTTATTAATTCAAAGTGCTTTATTACAATGCATTGGGGCTAGGGCTTACACTAACAATATGCCATTTCTCAAGATTTGGGGCTGTGAAGCACATGTTAAGAAATTAACATCTGACAAACTAGAGTCCAAATCCACTGTCTGTTTATTTATAGGTTATCCCAAAGAAACAAAGGGATACTACTTTTACTCACAAGCCAAGAACAAAGTATTTGTTCCTCGCAAGGCTATTTTCTTGGAAAAGGAATTCCTTCTCAAGAAAGACAGTGGGAGTAAAGTAGAACTTGGAGAAATTTAAGTGCCACAAACTCCTGTAGAGGATGAATTGGAAATGGGATCAAGTTCACAACCAGTTGTGGAACAAGAACCTATTGCACAAGAACCTAGAAGGTACGATAGGGTACATTGGGAGATTGAGAGATATGGATTTCTAATGATCAAAAGTGACACTGTTGAGTTAGTTGATCGCAAGGATCTAACTACCTACCGATAAGCTATTGAGAGCCCTGACTCGACAAATTGGCTTGGAGCCATGAAATTCGAGATGAAATCAATGTACGATAACCAGGTTTTGACCTTGGTTGATCCACCGGAAGGTGCTAAGGTAATTAAATGCAAGTGGCTATTTAAACTCAAAGATGATAAGACCTATAAAGGTAAACTAGTAGTAAAAGATTTTCGGAAAACTCATGGTGTAAACTGTAGTCATGCTCCAGTCCATTAGGATCTTGCTTGCCATAGCTGCATATCATAACTATGAGATATGTCAAATGGATGTCAAAATTTCTTTCCTCAATGGAAATCTACTTGAGGATGTGTATATGACACAACCTAAGGGTTTTGTCAATCCCAAGATTCCTAAGAAGGTTTACAAGCTTCAAAGCAAGCATCCCGGAGTTGGAATCTCTATTTTGCTGAAGCTGTTAAAGAATTTGACTTCATCAAGAATGAAGATGAGCATTGTGTGTTCAAGAAAGTTAGAGGGAGCATAATAGTATTCCTGGTCCTATATGTGGACGACATCCTTCTCATTGGGAATGACATCCTAACACTGCAAAAGGTTAAGCAATGGTTTGGGAAGTGTTTCTCAATGAAAGACTTAGGTGAAGCCGAGACAATACTTGGTATTCGAATCTATACAGATAGATTGAATCGGCTTTTGGGACTAAGTCAAGAAAAGTACATAGATAAAGTACTAAAGTGTTTTAGTATAGGAGACTCAAAGAAAGGGTATATACCTTTGGCTTTGGGAGTTCCTTTGACTAAAGAACAATGCCCTAAAACTAAAGAGGAGAGGGACAACATGAGTAGAATCCCATATGCATCTGCTATTGGATCTATCATGTATGCTATGTTATGTACTAGATTGAATGTTGCTCATGCATTGAGTATAAACAGTAGGTTTCAGGAAGACCCTAGCAAAAAGTACTGGTCTACTGTAAAGGGGATTCTAAAGTACCTGCGAAGGATTAAGGATCACTTCTTGGTGTATGGGGGTCAAGAAGAGCTCGTCATACAAGGTTATGCCGATGCAGCTTTTCAAACCAGCACTCAAGACTCAAGATCGCAATCTGGATTTGTTTTTTTTTTAACGGTGGTGCTGTCAGCTGGAAAAGCTCAAAGCAAGAGACCGTTGCTGACTCAACTACAGAATCTAAGTATATTGCAGCAAGTGAGGCTACAAAGGAGCCTGTTTGGATTAGAAATTTCATTTATTTATTAGGAGTGGTCCCAAGCATCCAAGATCCATTAGAAATTTCGTGTGACAATAATGGGGCCATTGCACTGGCCAAGGAGCCCCGATCACACCAAAAATCCACACACATACTCAGGAGGTACCACCTGATCAGAGAAATCATTGATCGTGGGGACATCAAGATTAGCAAGATAGCAAGTGAAAATAATGTAGCAGATCCATTGACGAAATAGTTGTGTCCAAATCTGCATGAAGCTCATTTGAGAGCGTTCAGTTTGAGGGCTATGCCCAATTGGGACTAGTGATGATGGGAGATTGTTAGTGTAAGCCCTAGCCCCAATGCATTGTTATAAAACTCTTAAATTAATAAATGAGGCATTTGTTTTATCTATTGTATTCCTGTGCATATCAATTGATAGAACTATCCAAGAATGTAGTTTCAGTTTAAGTTATCATGTGTGAGGCACATGGTTGTAAGACATTGAAACAACAAAGACTTCATTCTAAATATCCCTAGTCAGTCATTATTATAGGAATAACAAATGAATTAAGACTAGTATGCTCTCTCTGATAAGATGAGTTCAGTCTTACAGATCATAAGGATAAGAGTGTCAATTAGACATCATAGATACATGTTTAGAACATGGTATTTGGATTCGTTCCACTGAGAACACTGCATGGTACTAGTCATAAGTGTTTCTTATGTGCAAGTTTTGCATCGGAGTTCTTAAACCTAAAATCTCTATGAAACTCTTTATAAATTACTATGTACTTAGACATATACCTAACATACTCATAACAGGGTGACAAGTATGGGTATGCTTGGGTATGCACTAATTCATGTTAGAGAGCATGAGAGAAGTAAATGGATTACCCCTCTCAATAAGAGAGAAAATATCATCGGCCACTTGATCAGTGAACTGAGAAGTGTATGGCCATACCGAGATGAAATAATGAGTAATCATTATTTATCTGAGAGTTCAGTGTCACTGGAATGTCAAGAAAGGAATTAGTATATATAAGGATAACTAGTTCCATGCCTTATATTAATTCTAATATTTAAGGGTAAGGGACTATGCAAAATTGCATTAGGTCACTAAATGCCATTTGCATTTTCATTTAATTTGGAATGTTTTAATATCTTGCTATAGAATATATTTAGCCTTTGGATTAATTTATTAATTCATTACCAATATTAAATGGACCTATAGGATCGCACACAAAGCATTAGGCTTAAAATATTTAAATAAAGTATTAGGCATTAATTTGGGATTTTAATTAAAGTCAAATTAATGTATATAATGGGTATTAAAATTGCTAATTGGACCTTTGTCCATGAGAGAGAGAAATTCGGCCCACAAGGTTTAATTTCAATTAATTAATTATCTTAGATTAATTAAGTTAATTGAGTATTAAATCCTAATAGACTTTGAATCAAAATAAAACACTTAAATAGAAGAGAGAGTGGCTGAAATTCAAAGATAAAATCATAGTGAATTTTGGCACATGTATATCCTAAATAAGTGATGGATTTTTGATTAAATGTCTTATGCCATTTTAAATTAATTTGAATTTAAAACCTAAAAGGAATTTGAATTAATTTGAATCACTTAATTAGGAAGTGATGGAGGCTGAAAATACTACCTAATTCATGGGGATTTTGGCATCCACAATATTTCCTAAACCTAGTGGTATAAATTAATGAAATGATTTTTCCAAGTTAGGTTTTTTCTCTCTCTAAGCCGCCACTCTCAAGGGAAAAAGGACTCTTCCTTCTCCTTTTGGATTTTGGGTAGTCATTGGTGAACCTTAGAAGGAACAAGATTAGGTCTTGTGTCTTTAGTTTAATACCCATTGCAAAATACTCAAAGATTAGAGCTAGCACTTTAAGTTTTAAGCCTTCCTTGCAATTGTGTGTGTGAGCATAGAGAGGAGTGGCGTAAAGGATATTTCTTTGGCATTGATGATCAAGATCTAAAGCATATAAGTTCATCCTATTTGCTTGTTATCATCAAAATCAAGATTTGAAGTGCATCTAAGATTGTATGTTTCAAAGCCCTAAAATTTCATATTTTCGATTCTTGTTGTGGATTGCATGGTATGTATGATCTATATTTTTATTTTTCCACTGCGTGATCGTCATTGATATGCCATGTTATATCCCACAATATAGTTCTGTTAAATATTTGTTTATATGATTACAAATTGGTTTGAATATAGCATATGATATGATTATTAATAAAAATCCCTATATATATATATATATACATTTTCACATATGTACTTAAGTAAAGGTAGTTGACAATTATATCAAATGTGTATATGTGATTGAATTTTTATACTTGCTTATTATATTTAAAATGACTTACAGGCATGTACTCCTATGAAGAGTAAATGTGTATTTTTAAATGCACTCATACTATGAAATAAGAAATACATTAATGTAACCTTGTTCACATGTAGGGCCTTCATGATAACGTGCTAAAGTACTTATTATGATGATTTATACTCAATGATTCATACTTGTATTGTTATATGCCTATATGAATTCATGTGCTTATACATATACTATTGATTATGAATCTTGTTACATGATCATATACATAGCATGATTTTTAAAGTTTCAAAGCACTTGAACAGGTATGGTACATTATGTGATATTTGATAATAGTATGATTTTTAAAGTATGTGAAGCATTATACGAATTTGCATATATAATTACTTCATGGAAATAATATAGCTATCCTAATAGAATACATGTACAAAATGATTAGTTAAATGCAAGCATGATATATGAAAAGAGCATTAAATAAGAGTATTGCCTGCACTTAGAGTTCAATCATGGATAGATAGGCGCCTATAGGGATATTGCAGCTGCCACCATTGACCTTTGTCGGTCTAATGTACCGTTGATTGTAATAGATCGTGCATAGCCCCATTTGAGTTGTTAGCTGACCCCGTTTGGGTTCATTTGATCGGTCCACCATACAGCCGACCCCATTTGGGTGTATAGTCTTGATATCCTCGGATATCCACTATTTTGATACCCTCGGGTATCCATCAATCACATTATCCACCTTTCGAACTTAGGTAGGCTAAACTATAAGTATAGTACAGACATTAAAGTATAATGTACAAAGCAAGCATCACATAAGATTTAAGGATATTGTTTGATTACATGTCTGACATGATTTGCTTGTATTGTTTCATAAGTTTAAATAAATAGAGGTTACCAAGTAACGCATGATATGTATGCTATTTATAGTTGGTTCCAAATGTTCAAAATTGCTTAAATGAGTTAAATTCATGAAGAGTTCTCAGTCAGTATACAATACAAGCATGCTAAGTTAACAATTAAGCTCTTCAAATGCTTTTATATTTTACTACGTGAGGTTGTCAGATTTGTCAAGATTTTCTAATCCATTGATTACATGTTAAATAAATGTATATATATCAAGTGTGCTGAGTGTGATTACTGATGAAGCAATGGTAATATCGAAATGCTTTAAAAGTTGAAAAATATACAAGGTAAAGATATAATAGTTTAATAAAAATAGTAAGTATTCAAATGAATGAGAATGCATCTTATACATGGAATATATTATACATATGTTTAAGGAATAGAATTTATTTGAATACAGTACCATGTTTCTAAGATAGTTAAGTATATCAAAGTGATCACTAAGATCAAAATGTGGGAACTCATAAAGTATAGATGAAGTAATATAAATATTTATAAATAAGTGATAGAAATATGGCATAGTTAATAAATGTTTGGCAATTCATATTGATACATGAATAATATAATCATCAATGTTTGACAACTAATAATTCAAAGTAATTTGTCAAAAGTAACATATAGAAATCCAGAAAGTAAACTTTATGTATAGGATTCAAAGTAATGAATGAATATTGATAAAGGTAATAAATTGATAAGCAAAGGAAATATCAATAGGTATTGATATTGGTTATAAGTATAGCGAAAGAGAATATAATTATGGGAGATTATTGTGAATATTGATTATAATGATTGGTTTATTTGCTTTAAGATGTGTATATATGGGTTTTTATCTTGACGACCTTTAAAAGGGGTCGTCCACATGTTTTATGTTCCCTACTAAACTTTATAGCTTAACACGGGTGTTTCATCCGTGTAGGTTGCAAGTAAGAATTTTTCCCAAGGATGATATTTGCAGCGAGATGGCCAACACAAGAGAGAGATTGAAAGTATAGCATATTGTTAAGTGCATTTTGATTACAAGATTCTTATTTACTTTGACAAGGATGTGATGTATAGATGATTCATAAATGTAAATATTGTATTGCTTGAAGATACTCTTAAGTATGCAGTAAAGTGTTAATAGTGTAGTTTATATGTCGGATTTATGTTTTGAAGTTTGACAAAAAAATAATAAATATATATTTTTTGAGCTTGAGAACCTGGCTAGCATGCTTAATGATATAGGATATAGTGTTTACAGCTATGTATGGGATAAGGTTGCTACAATTAGTGGTATCAGAGCCTAGGTTTAGCCATTTCTGGGCTGTAGGCGTTTAGAGTTGTTATCTTAGGAAGTTTTAGAGTGTTGTCCAACGCAGATATCCCGGTTTTGATATGGTTAGACTGAAGTGTGATGATTCGATAGAATATAATAAATAGGATATATGAATAATAGTATTTGTGAGTAAATGTATATGATTGGAGTTTCAGAAATGGACTGTATGTATGATAGCATTTTCTTGGGATCTTAATCCCGGATTGAATAGTACAAAATATGCACATATGAAAAGTATATAGGATTATGAAATAGGCATGTTAGAGGGATATGTAGTGAATATTTAATTATGATACATGAGCTGGAGTTTTGCTTAGTTGATGAAAGTATCTATAGTTGAAGGTTCTGAAATATTAAGTAGAGGAGTAATTATGATGCTCATATACCTGTCATTTTTTCGTTATCGAGTACGGGCAATTGACGAAACATTATACATGGGATGGGGTAAAAACATATACAGTACATGAGAAAATGCATTTGCATCTTATTGACGCATAACATAGCATCAAACATCATATTACATGTACAGGCCCCAACTGATAAAGGAAACTGATAGGATATATGTTGAGTATAGTAATGATGTAATTGTATGATAAGATTGCTCTTTTATGGAGATTGAGCTATAAGATAAGTGAATTAAGTTAAAAGTAAGCATCAAGGAAAGTTGGAAAATATAGTATGGAATGAAAGTTTATAGTGTTAGACCTAGAAGTATAATAATTGATAGTGATGGATTTGAGTAAAGGATACAGGTATGAATTTTGAGGAAAATATTCCTTAAGGGGGAGAGATTTGTAAGGACCCTAAATAGGCCCTAGTAGAATTGAAGGGCAATAATATGTTATTAAAGTTTAATTGAGCATTATTGGAATAAAATATAGTTAAGATATTGATTGGGACATAAATGTCAATAAGTTATAATTAATTATGTGATAAATGTGTGAATTATATGGTAGGAATTTTATAAGGGCATATTTAAATTATTATGTTGATATAATAATATTCAAGGGTGTAATTGAAGTATAAAGAATTAGTTTAGGGGTCAATTTATAAATATGGCATTTTAAGGGTCAAATGTGAATAAAAGAAGGATTTGAGAGGTTTATTTAAGAGAGGGAATAAAAGGATAGGTTAATTTATAACATGCAAGAAATGGAGGGGTGAATGTAAAACATGCAAAAGATAGAGAGAAATTAGTGAGACATGCAACTTTTTAAGGGACCAAAAAAGGAATCTTCCCTCGCTATTATAAATAGTTAATTTTGTGAAGAAAAAAGGTATGCGGGGTGGAATTCTTGACTGAGTTATAGAAATTCTTCTTCTCGTCTTTTGTGTTCATGGTTAATTCCTCTAAGAAACCTTTGAAGAAATCATTGCATGTTGCTTAATCAAGATCATTAGTGTAAAACTATAAGGTTACTTGCTATTAAGGGAAGAAGAAGGAGGAAAGGGCAAAGGCATTTTGATCAAGTAAGAAGAGTAGATGTTTGATAGAGGTATGGGATTTGAACTTTGAAATTAATTTGCATATATGTGATATTTTTTAACTATAAGGTATGGGATTTATTTTAATCTTGTATGTGTTTATAGTGATGAGGTAGATATTGAGAATGGCAGGTCACACATGTGTAGATCATCAAATGATGTTGCATGTAAAGGAATTAAAATGTTAAGCAGTGCTGTCCAGAAAATTTGGATTGACCTCTAGTGACTCTTTTGATCATAAGTTGAGTTTTTGAACTCCGAATTTGATGATTCTAGTTGTGATAGAACCGCCACATCTGTCTCTACAAATATTATAGAAATACCAATAACAAAATTTTGACTCTAAGGCCCTAAAAAATGCCCAAAATAGTAGCCATTTTTTCAGTTGGTGGGTCAATGGAGTAGTCCTTAGTGATTTGCCAATAAATTGAGTTAGAGAGATGATATTAAGATGATTTTAAATGTTATGAAAGACAAAACCATAGGGGAATACGTTTTATTAAGAGCACTTGGCCTAAAAATTATTTTTTATATTTTTAAAATTGGTAACAAAACAAAATTTGAAATCTGACACTATGCAGAATGCATGTCATGGCTCCCTTATTTCACATAAAATTTACCAAAATGTCTCAAAATGATAGTAAAGCTTCTTTAGACCTTCTTTAATGTTTAGAGCATATTTGTTATATAAACGATCGTAAGAGAGAAATAAATACATGGATTATGTGATGATATCATATTGTAAAGCAATAGGTATGATTAAATGATGAAGCATGTTTATGGGAATGACAAGATTAGGTATGTTAACAACATTTATCTATTTAAGAGAAAGCATGTGTATGGTTAATATCATATGAGCATGTTTATTGCTTACTTGAAATAACATAAGTATTTGGGAGTGTAGAGACATGAATAAAGAATGATCATGCATGAATGAGATCAAATCTTAGCATATGAGTGACATGTATGGGAATAACTTTTATGAACCTATTTCACAAGCTTAGTGATGAAGAGTATAAGCATAATAAATGTTCATACTTATATATTTATAATAGTTAAGAGTGTATATATACATAATACATGAAGTTTATACATAGTAAAGTGAACAAATGTGCATTTTGAATTAATATTATTCCCAAAAGACAATTCATAAAGCATTATGAACTAATGGCTGTAATTTCAGCATAATTTGAGTAAGGAAACTTAAATTGAGATCATTCTAATTTATAAGGTGACATAACATATATGTCTACAAAATTGTAGAAGAAACCTAGCATTGAAATTGCCTTTAAGACATCCAAATAATTAATTGAATTTTCTGTAAGCTGTTAATTTCGGTTCTGGAACAGGCTGAAGTAAAAATGATGTATCTTTGTGTATATTCCTCATAATTCTATGAGGTTTAATCCTATGCAAAATATACTTATAAATGAACATTTTTTATGATGGAATCTTTGTTCAATTATGTTTGTATGAATTTCTAATGTTAGCTTGAAATTCGTGAAAATAGGTTGCAATGTTAAGGAATAGATTGTGATATTTTGGGTATAACTCTTAGTAGGGAGTGAAACTTTTATGCTGTAAAATTATGTGTAAACTAGACACATAGGAGCAAGACTTTGTTGAAGGAAAGTTAGGCTGATTCATTCGCCATCTTATTCTAAATATTTTACAAGTGGATACAATAATTATTTTTGAATTTATGAACAGCCAATAGTTTTTCTTGAATATCATAAATTATAGATGAGAAATTGTGATGAATTTTGATGTTTTAGAAATTGGACATATAGGAGAATGAAATTGTAGAAGGCCACATGGCCTATAAATAACATTTACTACACCAAAAAGGGCACCTAATTTGGATCCAAAATGCTGCCCCTGTGCAGATTTGTGTAGGAAGAATTTTAATTTGTTTTCTATATATGGTTTAAATATAGTTATGTTAAATATGTGTTTATATGATTACACATTGGATTGAATATATCATGTGATATGATTATTAATAAAAATCCATATATATATATATATATATATATATATATGTTCACATATGTACTTAAGTAAAGGTAGTTGACAATTATATCAAATGTGCATATGTGATTGAATTTTTATACTTGCTTATTATATGTAAAATGGCATGTACTCCTATGAAGAGTAAATGCATATTTTTAAATGCACTCATACAATGAAATGAGAAATACATTATTGTAACCATGTTTACATGTAGTGCCTTCATGATAACATGCTAAAGTACTTATTATGATGATTTATGCTCAAGGATTCATACTTGTATTGTTATACGCCTATATGAATTCATGTGTTTATACATATACTATTGATTATGAATCTTGTTACATGATCATATACATATGATGTGTTATAATGCAAAGTTCATATGTTAAGGCATGCTTATGATGAGCACTTGAACAGGTATGGTACATTATGTGATATTTGCTGATAGCATGATTTTTAAAGTATGTGAAGCTTTATATGAATTTGCGTATATAATTACGCCATGGCAATAATATAGCTATCTTATTAGACTACATGTGCAAAATGATTAGTTAAATGCAAGCATGATATATGAAAAGAGAATTAAATAAGAGTATTGCCTGCATTTAGAGTTCAATCATAGATAGCTAGGCGCCTATAGGGATATTGCAGCTACCACCATTGACGTTTTTAGGTCTAAAGTACCATTGATCCTAATGGATCATGTACAGCCCCATTCGGGTTTTTAGATGACCCCGTTTGGGCTCATTTGATTGGTCCACCATACAATCGACTGTATTTAGGTGTATAGTCTTCATATCCTCGGATATCCACCATTTTGATACCCTCGGGTATCCACCATTCCCATTATCCACCTTTCGAACTTAGGCAGGCTAAACTATAAGTACAATATAGACATTAAAGTATAAAGTACAAATCAAGCATCATATAAGAGTTAAGGATATTGTTTGATTACATGTCTGACATGATTTGCTTGTATTGTTTCATAAGTTTAAATAAATAGAGGTTACCAAGTAACACATGATATGTATGCTATTTATAGTTGGTTCCAAATGTTCAAAATTACTTAAATGTGTTAAATGCATGAAGAATTCTTAGTCAGTATACAATACAAGCATGCTAAGTTAACTGTTAAGCTCTTCAAATGCTTTTATATTTTACTATGTGAGGTTGTTAGATTTGTCAAGATTTTCTAATCCATTGATTACACGTTAAATAAATGTATATATATAAAGTGTCCTGAGTGTGATTACTGATGAAGTAATGGTAATATCTAAATGATTTAAAAGTTGAAAAATATACAAGGTAAAGATATAATAGTTTAATAAAAATAGTAAGTATTCAAATGAATGAGAATGCATCTTATACATGGAATATATTATACATATGTATAAGGAATAGAATTTATTTGAATACAGTACCATGTTTCTAAGATAGTTAAGTATATCAAAGTGATCACTAAGATCAAAATGTGGAAACTCATAAAGTATAGATGAAGTATACATAAATATTTGTAAATAAGTGATAGAAATATGGCATAGTTAATAAATGTTTGGCAATTGATATTGATACATGAATAATATAGTCATTAATGTTTGACAACTAATAATTCAAAGTAATTGGTCAAGAGTAACATATAGAAATCCAGAAAGTAAACTTGATGTATAGGATTCAAAATAATGAATGAATAATGATAAAGGTAATAAATTGATAAGAAAAGGAAATATCAATAGGCATTGATATTGGTTATAAGTATAGAAAAAGAGAATATAATTATGGGAGATTATTATGAATATTGTTTATAATGATTGGTTTATTTGCTTTAAGATGTGTATATATGGGTTTTCATCTTGACGACCTTTCAAAGGGGTTGTCCACATGTTTTATGCTCCCCACTATGCTTTATAGCTTAGCACAGGTGTTTCTCATCTGTGTAGGTTGCAAGTAAGGATTTTTCCCTGGGATGATATCTGTAGTGAGATGGCCAACACAAGAAGGAGATTGAAAGTATAGCCTGCTGTTAAGTACATTTTGATTACAAGATTCTTATTTACTTTGACAAGGTTGTGATGTACAGATGATTCATAAATATAAATATTGTATTGCTTAAAGATACTTTTAAGTATACAGTAAAGTGTTAATAGTGTAGTTTATATGTCGGATTTATGTTTTGAAGTTTGACAAAAAAATAATAAATATATATTTTTCTAGCATGAGAACCTAGCTAGCATGCTTAATGATATAGGATATAGTGTTTACAGCTATGTATGGGATAAGGGTGCTACATCATTTGGGTCTACAGTCATCCTTATTTGGGACTATAGTTCAACCTCATTTATGTCTATAGATTTGATATCTTTAGATGTCCACAACACTTAATATCTACAGGTATTTATATGATCGATACCTACGAGTGTCCACAGTTCCTAATATCCATACCTTTAGAACTTAAGCAGTCAAACTACAAGGTTAAATAATATATGTTAATGTGCATAATGGATATAAATGGACTATATGATATTATAGTTGCATTATTCAATTATACTATTCATGTATTACCTTTATACATATGAAGTTACTTTTATTAATATTATGCATGCTATATTGTAAATTATAATTAATGCGTGTTTGGTGATGATTGCTGTGAGTGGTTATTTTTTATAATTTGCTTCTCACTAAGCTTTATAGCTTAGCTTGAGTATTTTATCCGTGTAGGTTGTTCAGTTAGGACCTTTGCTCAAGGACACATACTGCATCAAGAAGGCCAACATAACTCTCAAAGCAGATAGATGTATAAAGCCCTTGATTAGTCTTTTGTACAATTTTTGTATAAGTATTTTATAAAAAAATGGATGTATATGTTTTGGTAAATCTTAAGATGTATAAAAGACCCACTTTTATAAACCATAACATTATAAGCATATACCTATGCAATGCTTTAACTCTTGTTGATATATATATACATAATTATCTAAGATGAGATTGCACATAAGTGACAACATATGTATATGTTAAATAGAAATATAACATAGGTAATAAAGTTAAGCTATATTATAAAAGATATACATGATGAGATGTATATGTACAAGTAGATAAAGTTGTGTTTGATAAGACATGTATGCATAATAAAGTATGTGGAGCTAATTTATGATATTGGTAACATGTGTAAATATATGATAATCTTTATAGAAACAAGTAAATAGGTTAATACCCAATTAATGATGTTTAAGTAATGATAGAAATAGGCCATTTACAAAGGGTGTCACAAGTTGTCTTGTTGTATGGTTTATACTCCTCATGAGATTTAATGGTGTTACATATTTAATTTAACTCCATTCACAATTCTAAGTTCATATACTTACATAATATGTTCAAAATCTATCTTTCTATGTTTAATCATACCAATTTCATTATTTGGCATTCATTTTCATTTATTTACTATCAATTTGAATTCGAACAAACTTCATATATACAAAACCTTAAGTTACATAATAGGTTCCTACTAGTTATTTCCTCATTTACTCTTGTTTACATGTATTCAATCTCATTAATTCAATTAATTAACATACAATTTCACTTATATAAATTTAATTTGAATTTAATCATGCCATAGATGTAAAAGCCCTAAATTACATAATCCTAATTTCATGAAATAAGCTTGTTTATGTATCCATGTACCTTAATTCTCATTTGTTCTTCTAATTTTCTCTTTCTTTTTCTTTTTCCTTCATTTTCTCCTTTTCTTCTTCTTGTTCTTCACTTAAGTTGAATTGTACATATGTAGTAATCATGATTTTTTCTTCAATTTACCATCCAAAATCCTATAAAAATGATAAATTACCTAATTCCTTAATTAATTCAAACTAAATCCCATAATTTCACTTATATGAATGAATTTCTCTCTCTAAATTTCTTCACTTTCCAAGCTTTTTTTCCTTTAATTCCTTGTCTAGGATAGAAAGGATGGCAATTACTTAATCTTGTGAATTTAGGGTTAAATATTTTATGAAAATTTGAAGTTAAAAGAAAAAATGAAGGGGAAGAAATGGTGGAGTAAGGTTCGGCTAAGGAAAGGGGTGAAGAAGATGGTGGAGTTTGGCTATTTTTGGTGAAATTTCTACATATTTCTTTGGTCTTTATATATCCTAAATGGATGGCTAGGATTAAACCAAATACCATTCAATCCAAGGGCTTATAGTAAGGCACTTGTCGTCCTCTAATTAGCTACAAGTTTGAATTATTAAATCACCTCCAAAATAGGTCTTAAAATATATAAAAATATTGATTAAGGTGTGTTTAAAATTTTGGATCAATTTGACTCTATTTTAATATACTTTTAAATCTGGAGGTGAAATTTACCGGTTCGAAATCCTAAAATTCAAATTTGTTCAAAAATTCATTTTTCACTTTCAAAAATAGATTAGGATTATTTCTAATGGTTTCATAGAATCAAAATAATTTTATAAGGTCCAAAATAATTTTTTTAAGTCGTATAAAGTTTGGTCAACCCTAATACAGTTTGGGTAAATTTTTCATTGTGCCCTTTAAGGGTCTATTTGACCCCAATTTTATCTCAAATTATATCACTAGATTCGTTATGAATTATACTTTTCAATGATAAAGAAAATATTTCTCGAGTTTTAGGCGTTACTATTCACCTACAGAAAGTACTATTCTGATGATCCGAATTATGAGAGCATTACATAGTGGCTTCAAATTTATCACTTAAACTAATAAAATTTTATGTAAACAAACAAGCACGTATGGTAGGTTGATTAAAATGATCTAAACCAGTCACATGCACATATAAATTGATAATTTATTTTAACATTTCAAAAAATATTAAAATTTTTTTACGATCAAACAGTTTTTGTTTGCTTACCTGAATTTCAATTATTTTAACAAATTTATTATTATATATTTTAACTATTTTTTAGAGTTAAAAAAGAGTGTCAATATTTATAGTGTACATATGCAAAACTTTTATTGCTTTAATTAGTTTACTTTATATTTTTCTATTTGTTTACTTAAAATCTTATTATTTTAAAAAGTATATTTGAGTCAGATATATAATAGTAAGGATAATTTTAATCTAAAATATATTTAAGCAGTAGATATGTACCATTTTCAATATTTTGGAATAAATTTTACCTATAATATAATTAAGGAATAAATATGCACATTTTTTTTCTTTTATAGTCAAATTTGATCCTTTTTCCTATATAAAAATAAATTTGTTGGCGTTATCTTATGTATTAGTATCAAACCCATTTCTTATACTAGTCTATTTGATTGATACTCGTGGCTAAAAAATATGATGATTGACTTATTGATATTTATAGTTTTTTAACACTGTATATTTTACATTCAAAATATAATATATATTAATTAAAAATTTTAATATATTCTTTAATGTATTTTCCATTTTAAGTTATTAGCGATGTCTATTATTATTTTGTCCATAATCTTCTAATATAATTGCATTTTAAGTGTAAACAATTCAAATATTTAGGTTCAATTGGAAGGGATAAAACTGAGATAGTAGGTCAGGTGATGCAAGGTGGGGGCTTTAAGGAAGGTAAAAAGAGACCTAGACAAAATCAAATCCAATCTTCATCTATTTCTATGGGCGTAGATTCAAGTGCAGATACAACCATGCAACATCAAGCTCATGGACATTTTATATTGGCAGGCTCTACTAAGTATGCTAATTGAAAGTTATGAAGCTCATAAGTTGGAACTGTCAGGGTCTAGGCAACTGCACACAGTTCGATTTCTAAAAAAATTTAGTCTTTTTGTAATAAGCCTAGTATTATTTTTTTAATTAAAACCTTAATTCATAGTAATAAAGTGGATACCTTAAGGAGCATGTTGGACTTTATAGGGTATTTCTCAATTGATAGATTGGGTAGGGCTTGCAATTTTATGGATTGATGAAGTAAATGTTTAGATTATTGGTTATTGCTAGAATTATATAGATATACTCATTAATGGGTAAAATGATTTAAAGATGTTCTTCACTGGGTTTTGTAGGCACCCATAACTAAATAAGAGAGTTGATTTATGGAGGCTTCTTTAACTTTTGCATCAAGACTGAAATAGGGCAAAGCCATAGCTTATTGCTGGAGATTTCAATGACTTATTGCATTCGTCGGAGAAGAACGGGGGTGACTTATATGTAAACTACCTGATTGAAGGGTTCAAATAAGCTATTAATGACTATGGATTAATGGATCTACCCTCAACAGGGCCGATGTTTAATTAGGAGATATTTAGATTAAGTTTTTTATGGGTACAGGAGAAACTAGATAGAGGTATAGGGAATTTTACTTTTTACACCCCTGTTTTGAACTGCTTCCTATATAATATGATGGCACTAGTTTCGTATCACTCTTCATTAATGATGGATTTGTGTCAAAATTTTAGTAGAGGAAGAAGTAATCACTTTAAGTTTGAAAATAGCTAGCTATTAAATTTAGATGTTATTGAGGTAGTCAAGAGAGGTTGGGTAGATTTAGGACGCATAGGAGTTATGTAAAGGAAGTTGAGTTGTTGTGGTTTGTTGGCAAATTGGGTGAAAAGACAAAACAATGGTCGAAAAAGAGTAAAAACCTGAGATTGGACATAAACTTGCAAACCCACAAAATAAAGGAATGAGTAATAACTCGAACCAAATTAAACAATTGAAAATAAATTATAATGTTATTTTAGAGCAAGAGGAAATTAAATGGAGGCAGAGAGCAAAAGTCTTTTTGGTTGAAGTTTGGTGACCATAATTCCAAAATTTTTCATACCCAAGCCAATGTGAGAAATAAGAGAAATCACATATCAGCCTTGAAGAATGACTCGAGTTCCTAGGTAATAGAGGAAAGGTCTCTCAAGGATTTGGTTAGTGGGTATTTTACAAAGCTTTTTCAAATGAGTGATGCAAAATATATATGGGTACCTGATCTGGTAGACCAAAATGTGACAGATCAAGATAATTACTTTCGGCTTTAACCTTTTTTGGAGGATCAAATTAGAAGAGCGGTGTTCCAAATCCACCCAGATAAATCACCAAGACCTGAAGGCCTACATTCTATGTTTTATAAAAAAAATTTTGAGTATAAATGACCTTGATGTCATAGAAGGCTATCGTCAATGGCTTACTAATGGTATTTTTCTTGAAACCCTCAATGATATGCTTATTATGCTTATTCCTAACATTGATAACCCCGAGTCTATTAAGGATTTTAGATCTATTGCTCTATGTAATATCCTATATAAAATAGTGTCTAAGGTGTTTGCTTATAGACTTAAATTAATTATGTCAAAGATTATCTCTAAATCACAATCGGCTTTTGTTCTAGGTAGATTGGGTTTCTTTAGAAAATGGATAGTTTTGATGATGCTCTATGTCCGTGATGTGAAATATTCTTTCCTTTTTAATGGTATAGAGATAGGACTTATAATTACTGAAAGAGGGCTTCGTCAGGGAGATCATATTATGCCTTACATTTTTATTATCTATGTGAAAGGTTTGTCCTATCTTTTTAAAGATATGGAGAGAAAGGGTCTAATTATAGGTTTTAGAGCTAGCATGCAAGGCCCCAAAGTGTCTCACTTATTTTTTTACTGATGATTCCCTTTTTTTCTTTAATGCCATTCAAGGAGAGAGTTTTACTATGGGAGACATTTTTTAAAGATATAAGAATGCTTTGGGTCAATCCATTAACTTTGAAAAATTAAGAATTTTCTTTAGTCTTAGCATTTCTCAGTAGGAAAGATAATGAATTTCTAGTATTTTTGGGGTGAGTACTTCTCTTAACCATGGTCATTATTTGGATCTTTACTCATTAATATGTAAAAAATATGAGCTATTTTTACCTTTATTGAGAACAAACTTTCATAGATAATCACTAATTGGAGTAATAAATTGTTCTTTCGAGCAGGGAAAGAGGTTCTCTTGAAATCAATTACTCAAACAATTCTCACTTATTACATGAATGTTTTTTTATCCCTTTCTCTATTTGTGAGAATTGCAGAGAATGATGAAATCTTTTTGGTGGGGTAAAAAGAATAACGGAGAGAGATATTTAAACTAACTGAGGTGGGAGAATATGTGTGGAAGTAAGGATATAGGAGGCTTAAGCTTTACTAGCCTAGGATGTTTTAATTTATAAATACTTGCTAAACTAATGTAGGGCATCTACTTCCCAGTCCCACATCGAAAGATCTTCTGCTTGTTGGTCAATATATAGGCAGGGGTGTTACCTCCACTTGGTATGACACATTTTAAAGCTATACAAGAGAAAGCACAAAGTGAATGATTCCGTGCCAAGTGTGTGCCCCTCAACCTCTTTTACATCATTTGGTATCAAAGCTGGTGGTGTGGGCCATATCCAAATGTGCTAGGTCGAAGGTAAGTATCGAACGAGGCAGTCTTTGAGGGAAAGTACTAATTAAGGTAGCCCTTGTGTGTCCTTAGGCAAGTCCTAAGAAAGGGAGTATGATGCGGGGGCCAATTTAAAGTACTCATATTTTTGAAAGCAAATGAAGAATTAGACCAACTTGAGTCATAAATGGCTTATACAACTTTGGGCTTTAATTGTACGAGTCATGTGCTTCATTTAAAAGTCACATGACTCATTTAAAGTTGTATCTTAATGGATTTAAGGGGCTTTTTTGTTTATTTTTTAGTTAGGACTTTTAATTCATTAAGTTTAGTTGGATTATTGAATAAGTGAGGCCTTATTTAAGTGGGCTACACGCCACCTTTACTAAAGCCCATCATTTTGGTTTTATTTTAATTCTTTAAGTAGGAGAATGGTCTTGTTTTATCTTGTAAAGCCTAATGAAATTTGGCCACACCTTGTTTAAGGACTTTTTAGGGTTTGTTTTAGCTTCTAAGGGTGATATATTTCTTCTTAAAGAGGTTATTATACTTGTTTATGAAGTAAAGTGTCTTTAGAGTTCCTAAAGAGGTTATTTGGCTTGTTTAGGAATTAAAGTGTTTAGGGTTTTAGTATAAATAGTTTGTTATGAGTTGTAAACAAAAAAATAAGATATGTGAATCAAATTATAAACTTTGAGGGTTTTTCTCTTGGCTTTGCCGGAATTCTTTAGAGAGATTGTGAGATTGATTGCTTTCTTTTCTTTTGCATCAAGAATTAGGATTACTTATTAATCATTTGATTGTGGTGTTTTCTTATTCTTCTTATCCCGATTATTTGCATTTTCATTCATGTATTGTTTGGGGGTTCAATAGGGAGGGTATTTGTCTTCTTTACTTTTTGAGATCAAAGTGTATGTTTAAGGGGTTTTAGGTTCTTTAACCTTGGGTTTCGTATCACTTAAGGTTCATAATTTTTTATGGAGAGCTTTGAGAAATAGTCTCCCTCTTCGCACTAGATTATTACAGCGTGGGTGTGTGGTCAATCCTTGTTGATTTTTATGTAATTACGATAAAGATATTGTTTATGTGTTTTTCAATTATCCATTTCCTATGGTTTAAATGTTCTAGATATTATCACATCTATGATTGAGATTTTTTTATTTGATTACTTCTTAAGGGAAAGATAAGTTCAAAGAAGTCTGCTTAGTCTTATAGGAATTGTGGAATGTCAGGAATAAATTGGCTTGGGATAATATTTTAATGGCCCCTCATATTGTTGTTTAGTTTGCATTATCTTTCTTTAGGGGATGGAGAGTTGCAAATGAGGCACATAACAACATTTTTTTACTAGTGACTAATGATCCTATGTGGTATGGGATAACTATCTTTAGTAAGGGGGTATTATGGACCTATAAGATTGATTCATCTATCTTTTCTTCTCAAGCAAAGAGTGGTTTTGGGGCTGTCTTTAGGGATATAAAAGGGCAATTTATCAAGGCAATTTTGGGTCACTTGCCAGGTGTCTTCTCTTCTCATGTTGCTGAGGTATTGGCCCTCCATTCAGTGTCTTATCGGATCGCCGATCATCTCCTTACTAAAGGTGTTATCTACACTGATGCTCAAAGGTTATCTCTTGCTTTTAGTAATTCATTAATTGATTTATTATATTTTGGTTTAATTATTTTAGACTATAAAGCTTTATTTTCTAGTTTACCAATTATTAGTATTTTATGGATTAGTAGATCTAATAACTTTAATGCTCACAGGTTAGCTAGAGCTTCTCTTTTGTTTGATTCATTCAAATTTTGGGTTTGATTCATTCAATTTTTGGGTTGTAATTCCTTCTTGCATTTGATCTTTTCTTCGATAAAGGTCATTTTTATCTCAAAAACAAATTCAAACATTTAGGCAACATTTGGCCAAAGTTTTATTTTATTCAAAAAAACTATATCCATTTAGAATGAGCAAATAAAAAATTGACATATGATAACGAAAACTTCTTTTTTCATAAATGAATACTTCTGATTGACACTGTCCATACATTGATTCCTAATATTTAACTTCTCCCCAGCCATATTAATGAATGAATATTGTAGCCATTTTTAAGAAAAATTTATATTATTTTCATTTTTAACATATAAACTAGTTAAATGCCTGTGCATTTCATAGGTCAATCTAAATTATGTCTATTGATCTTGCTTCAATATAATATGTAGAGATATACTCGGGTCTGGATAATACTATACCGAACTAAAATATCAAAAAAAAGATCCATAATTGAACTGTACCATGCATGAATTTTTTGATTAGAACTGAACCAAATTGTACAATTGATTTTATTTGAATATTTTTTTTCTAGGATCGGACCTAAAATTGTACTGAACTATAACAAACTATTCTGAAATTGAATTATACCGAAAGAGCAAATATTTATTAATTATTATATATGATACTAATAATTTATATATAAATATTATTTATAATTTCTATTCTATATGTACTATATAAATTTAACTTCATAATTAGTTGTATTATATATTTTAATGTACAAAAGTAAGATAATAATTAGTTAATAAATTAAAATAAATATTTTAATTATTAATAAGATAAATTTAATTATTATAATAATTATTGTATCTATTTGAATAATAATATGTAACTAAAACAATTTGTGTTTAATTTAATTTACCTTTAATGTCACTCAACTACTATTTAATTTTTCTTTTTGTACAAATATCTATGTAGATATGTAAGTTAAGCAATTTATCACATACATACATTACAAATTAATTTCATTTATTTCTAAAGTCACTCAACTAGTACTCATTTATTTTTTGTATAATAACTATATGAGCACATAAATTAAAATTGTAATTGTATATATTTATTATGTATAATAAAATTTTACCAATTAATGTAAATATATGAGTATATAATTTCCCTACTAATAATTTCATCCACTTTTATCATCACTTAACTAGTACTAATTTATTTTTGGCATAATAACTATATGAGTAATCGAGTATGTAAATGAATAATGTAATTATATACTATTATTATATATAATGAAATTTACCAATTCATATAGTTATATTAGTATATAATCATCTTACCAATTAATTTCATTTACTCTTGATATCACTTAATTAGTACTCATCTATTTTTAGCACAATAACTATGTGAGTATATAAATTAATAATGTAATTATATGTAATTATTCTATATAATAATGTAATTATATATAGCATATAATTAGCTTATCAATTAATTACGCTTACTTTTAGCATCATTCAACCAGTACTCGTCTATTTTTGGTATAATATCTATATGAGTAATAGAGCATTTAAATAAATAATGTAGTTATATATACCTATTAAATATAATGAAAATAACCAACTCATATAATTATATGAGTATAAAATCATCTTATTCGTTAATTTAATTTATTCTTAGTATCAATTCACTAGTACTAATATTTTAGCATAATACCTATATGAGTATGAAAATTAATAATGTAAATATATATAGTAATTATATATAATGAAAATTTCTCAATTAATGTAATTTCATTAGTATATAATCACTTTATCAATTAATTTTATTTACTTTTAATGTCATTCAAATAGTACTGATTTATTTTTGACTTAAAAATTAATAATTTAATTTTTTAGTTATTATACATAATAGAATTTTAGTTGTATATTTAAAATGATAAAAAATAAGAAATTAAAATTTTTTAGAAGGAATTAAAAATTAAATTTTAAATTTTTAACAGGGAATATTTTTTATTTTGAGTTTTTGGAGAGAATTAAAAATTGAATTCAAGTAATAATTAATTTTTAAAATATTAAAAATTAAATTATTCGAGGTAAAAAAATAAAAGAGAATATTAGGTTTAGGTCAACTCTTTTCCCTTTCCCTTTCCATTTTTCTTTTTTTAATTATGTCCCCATTTTGCCTCTTACCTATTTCTCTACCTTTCACCACCTTTCTCCACCTCTCGCTATTGAGCTCTACTTTTGGCCACCAGTCTCTCACCACTGCTCCTCTTTTGCTTTTCTTGGTGACTGGTGCATCTTTTCTATTTTTCATCATCAAATTTGAGCTAGCAAATTGGTTCAACCTGTCAACATTGCCATCCTATTACAACCAAGGTTCTTATTTATTGCCAAAATTAGTTAAGATCAACTACACTTTTGACTTTAGAGGCATCAAAAGAAGAATTGAAAAGTTTGAATTCGATTACTACTATATTTGCATAAATTTTTAAATTATGTATTTAATATTTAGATTTTTTATGATCTAATTATTTCAAATCTGCGTTATTTTTTAGATATTGCTCAAAATTCTCACATCAATGCCAATATGATGTAGAGAAAGACTATTGAATATTGATTTTTTAATTTAATACTTCGACTTAAATTTTAATTATACTTATTTAGATATTTTAATTATATTTGTATTTATTATTGTGTAAATTTATTTAATAAAATTTTTAAAAGATATTTAAGTATCCAAAATACTAGATTGTATTGTATTGTATTCTTTAGTATCAAAAGAACTGACGTAGCAAATTTTTATAAGAACTGATAATAATTTGGTTTTACTAGGCTATCACCTAGGTTCGACTTGAATGAAAAGATTCCTCGTGACCTTCAAGGTACTTGAAAATAGAGAAATTCCAGCAGGATTTTTGTTGAGGGGAATGTCCGACGGTCAAGTCAGTAAAAGATCTAAAAAATGTGTTTGAGAGTAAAATTGACCAAGAGAGAGAAAATACCTGATACCCTATATATTTTTTAGGGATAAGAGTCCTATTTTAGCTAGGACTCCTAGTGTTCATAGGATTCCCATTGAGAAAGATGTATAATCTTATCAGAAAACTAACATAGGTTTTTGTAATAGGAATTTTACCTTCTTTAGGTAACTACAAGTCCATATCCAAGTGTAAATTCCTAAAATAACATCGTCGAGCAACCTGTTTAGGTCCAGGGGTAATTGAATGTCATGTGAATTGAGCTACTTTAGGGAGTTTGGATGCACAGTCTGGTTATTATAAGTCCTATTCGAGGTAAGAGACATTTATATCGAGTAGATCAAACACCTCTAAAGATGCTTATAAGTCTAACATCTAAATGAAATACGGTGTCCTTTCAATCTTGGTGACCATAATGCTTAGAAGAATGCCTCTTTGATCTATGTAACAACAACAACTGTAATAATAACTGTTCCTCAAATCTAAAAAAATCACCATTAATGCAATCAAGCTATTTACTTTTAAGTGCATCATAACTGTACATAAGGCCTTTAACGAATTGCTCTATTTTCCTATAAAACATTGCTTATTCCCTTATTTCCACCTTTTTCTGCTTTGCAACTTTACTTTTTTGCCTACTTGTGTTATTGCATTCTTCGATTTTTTCCCTATTTCTTATTTAATTCCAACAGGTTAGTTATTTAAATCCTTCCTTTTGTTGTTTTCTATTTGCATTTTTTCCTATAATAAAACTTAGTGGGTCAATAGATTCTAGCGATATTAGGGTTCCTAAGGGTCTTTTGAATGATAACACACCGAGCATTTTTGCTTATAGTGCATTTATGGAGAGCACATCGATAGAACTTCTTATATTTCAATCCCTAACACAAACTAGACCTAACATTGTTTCATTAGACAATGCTCAGGTAGAGATTCTAGTAACCCAAGCTTTGATCCCAAACATGCCTAGACCAAAAAGGCAACCGAAAGCCAATCTACAAGTTTCAAAGATTAGCTTGACCATCTAGGCTGACGACCTCCCCCATCTAAGTTTAAAATTAAGGATATCAAAGCAATACAATTTGCTAGCTTTGAGTTCTTATACTACGGCGAATACTAACTTTAATGATAAGAAAAAATTAGTGCTTTATGAGGCTGATATTCAAGGCATAATCATTATCCCTCTTACTCAATTTGAATTGTCTTTTGTAAAATACTTTGACCTCACCATAAGCTAGCTATACCCTAATGACTAGCATTGAAGATATCGACATCCAAGCATGGCATCGATCTTATAGTCCAGCTTTTCAGAGTAACCCATGTGGTTAGAATTTGAGTAATGATGGAAGACCCTAATTATATCCAAGCTGGAGCATGATACAATGTTTTTCTAGGGAAACCAAACTCGTTAAAGAATTGGAAAGACTGCTTTATTTTTTAGAGAGTCAGAACGATTTTCCCATCCAAACCTCCTAGGGGCAATTCGTCAATAGGAATAACAACCCTTCGATGCTAACTTAGGTAGAAGAACAAACTTTAGATCATTAGATGAAGCTCACCTAAACAAGCTTGGCATCTATGAATTTTTAGACCCCAGCTCATCTCAAAAAGATAAAAATATGAAATTTTTGCTATGCTAAAGTAGAATCTAATATTTTTTCTCGTTGTGTTCTTATTTTGCAGCTATGAAGAAGTAGCCAAACCATCCTTGGCCAAAAAAATAAAGGTGAGCAGGACAAAGACTTGAGAAAGCACTAGATAGGTAAATGTTGCTTAAGCTCTTGTCATAGCCGGATAGGTCCTAGTCCCTCATGTTCCTGCTTCTGTGAGTCCAACACCCACTCTTCCCACTATTAGGCCATCAAATAATAGCCCATCCAATGCCATTAATATCTCCAATACATCTCCCAATGGGCTTTTGGTGCTATTGCCCGATCCTTTATCTTTCTGTACTGTAGAGAAAGAGTCATCCTCTCCTTGGTAGAGCTAAAGTGAAAGGTTTAACAAATTAATTGATGAATTCCAGAGGTTTTTTCAGCACGATAGCCGATCTTATTACTCCTGTAACCTTAAATTCAATAATGTCCACTCATTACTTATTGCATTCCAAATGTTGTGGTACCTTTTTTGAACCTAAATGTTGATATCTTATTCACAGCCATACAAAGGCATCGGGTCCAGATAATGTTTTTGAACTCCTTTGCTTTTACTTTTATTGGTCAGAGTTTAACATATTTTCTATATAAAGCTTGATCATGTCCAATGCTATGATAGGCAAAATGAGCATACTTTTGGGTTTTTTGAGGGAAGAAAAAAGAACTATAGCTAAGTTAGAAAGGAATCTCAAGTTGGCCAAGCAATCAACAAACAATTTAAAGGTGAAGGCCTCTAAGGTTGAGGCTAAAGCTAAGAAGGTGGAGTAGTCTTCCAGCAAAGATATCAAGGCTAATAAGGCCACTGAGGAAGCTACTTAAAAACCTACCAAAGCTAAAGCTTTACTTGCAAAGAAGAGGTAGGAACTTTAAGATTCAAAAGGCAAGTTGGAAAAGATTTACATTGAGAAGAATAACCCAGAGAAAACTTATGCCAAACTTAAGAAGAAGAACACCAAGCTTGAGAAAAAATGTATTGAGCTCGAGAACCATTCCCTAGAGCTTGCTACTGACAAGTGCTTATCTTACTCTAATAAGCTCATAAATGTTGCTAAGGAAATAAATACCCAAATGAAGACTTCTCCTGGATGGAAGGAGTGGAGCTAGATAATGAGTAGTTAGGATTTTTCCTTTAATTGTAATAGGCAATGTTGGCACTTGTGGCCTTAGCCCATTTTTATTATTATAATGAATTTTTTTGATGTAATATTCCATCTTCAATCATAATTAATCCCCGATCTATGCCCTTTTAAGCTTAATTTTATCTTACATTTAAGCAAATAATCAGTAAGCGACGTTTTATCATGAATAATATTTTAGGCCAATCTAAGTATAAATGTAACTAGAAATTATTAAAAGGAAAATCCCCGAACTTTAATTTGAGTAACAAATTGATAAAGGCATTGAAAATAAAAAAAAAATCATCAGATTGTATGCTTATGGCTTAAGCTGCCGAGCTGAGCTACTTATATTATTAATAAATATGCTTATGGCTTTAGCTGAAAAGTTGATCTTTAATATAAATGCTCATGGAAAAACTGCCAAAAGGAGCTAAAATAAGTGTTTCTAGTGAAACAATCGAATTAAGCTAAAATAGAAAAAAAATGCTCTGGGTGAAACTGTAGAACTAAGCCATAGAATAACAAAAAGTGCTCTTAGTGAAATGCCAAACTAAACTGAAATAATAGAAAGTTCTCATGGTTAACGAAAATAGGTTGTATGTTACAACATGTTGATGTATTTGTTGAGGATTTTATTTTTTTTTGTCTTTATTTCTACTGTTGTACATGCAGTTTCTATTTGGTGCTCATAGTTACTAAAATTTTTCTAACTTTGTTATGCTTTGAAGTTTTTATTTAAAGCTCATAGTTAATAAAATTTTAAAGATTATATTTTCTTTTGTCCTTATTTCTATTATTGTACATGCTATTTTTATTTGGTGCTAATAGTTACTAAAATTTTTCTGATGTCATTATGTTTTGTCTTTATTTCGACTGTTGTACATGTAGTTTATGTTTAGTGTTTATAGTTAATAAAATTTTAAAGATTATTTTTTGTCTTGAATTTATTTCTACTACACTATATGTAGTTTGTGTTTGGTGCTCTTAATTACTAAAATTTTGCTAAAGATTCTATTTTTTTTCTTTGTTTCTACTGCCGTACAAGCAGTTTCTATTTGGTTCTTTTAGTTACTAAAATTTTGAAGATTCAAGTGCAACCCAAGAGGAAAAAAAGAGTGCTTCAAGTCAGGTTAATTAACATAATTTAATTAATGCATCTTGCTATAACATTTGCTCTTTCCAAATAATGTATTAAATAATTTGATCAATTCGACTGCTGTGTATGGGATTAAGTAAAACAAAATAATCAATAGCTAATAAATAGATTAACTTTTCATTAAAATTAAATAATTTTAGTTTGTATAATGAATGTAGATATTACAATTATTGCCATTTTATGGTCTCTTCTTCCAATAGTTTATACTTTTAGCAAACTTCTTGTTTTTTTTTTGACTTCGTCAAAATTAAAAAATGTAGACTAAATGGAATCTTTAGATTGTAGTAAGATGTATAATCAATGGGATCGAGGTGGAATGATTAATTCCTCATTCATATATGGAGTAGAGAATTTTATAAAATTCACCACTTCTTATCCTGAAGAAATAAATGGTGATTGTATAAGGTTCTCGTGCATGAAATGTAACAACCAAAAGTTCCATGATGTAGACACTTTTATGAATCACCTCATCATAAGGGATTTGTAATGACTCAAATACTGGGCTAGTCGAAAATAGTAATTTCCGATAGTGAACAGTGACACCAAGGTAAATAGTATCACCCGGAGTCGAAAAATATTTTATTAGACCATTGGAAAGAAGAGGTTAACAGGAGTCCAAGAATATAATTTGGACTGAAATTGAGGTCAAATGGATCATTAAAAGTCAAAAATAAGGAAAAAGTCACAGTTACAGTTCAAAGGGTGCTCGAATTGACTAGGGTTTAACTGGGACCTTAAAAATAGTTAATAACCTCTAAAAATCACCATAATTTCCAGATCCATATAAATGAGATGTAGAATTATATGGTTAAGAAAAGTGACTTTTCAATGATGCAAAAAATTGGGCTACCAGACTGGTAAAAGTGGATCAGATTGGAAAATAGTCTCCAATTTATCAAAAAATATTCATGAAACCTAAGGAAAATATATTGAGAATTTTGGAAGCATTCTTGGAAAGATTTGAACTCAAGATGTAAGAGAAAAATAATAATTTTGGTTTAAATAGTAATCGATCAATCGTAGATTTGATTGGAGCTTTAAAAATAGCAAATGATTTTCAAAAATTACAGAAATATCCAGTTGAGTTATAAATGAAGTACAAAATCATTTGGTGGAAAAAATAATTTTTTGGTAACATAAAAAATTTGTTAGTCGAACCGACATAAGTGAACTGGACCAAAAATGGACTCCGATTGAGCCAAAAAATTTTATACAGGCTATATTATATATTTTAGGAATTATAAAATGGATTTTGAGTGAAATTAAGTTTTAGAAGTAAGAGAAATAAATTACGAATGCATATTGGGCTTAAAAGGAGAATTGGGCTTGAACTAGGCCCAACCTTCTTAGTTGGATCAGGCCCAACCCAATTACCCTTTAAATACCCCATAATTCTACAGATTTTTAGAGAAAGCTCCGGCTCTCATGATCTCTTCTTCCCTTTCTCCTTGGCCAAATGGTTTTTCATCATTTTATCTTGATTGTCTTCTTCTCTTTGCTAATTTCTCACTAAATCACACCTTCTCATGTAAAGTCTAGCTCCTCTACTAGCTCATAGAGGTATTCACTCTTCAATTGATGGGTTAGAGGTGGTAGAAATAAAAGGAAGAAGTTGATATGTCAAAAATGAGGTAAGTGGACATGGAGTTTTAATTTAATTTAAAGGTTCTAATAGATGAACTAGGGTGTGTAGGTTAGGATTTTGTGGTTTAATTGAATTAAGGAAGCAAGAATTGATAAATTTTTGGCCTTAGGAAATTCGGCCATCATAGGAAAAATTAAAGAAAAGTCACCTTTCAAAGGAGAAGATGAAGAAAATGAGGAGCAAAGTATAAAGGACAAGGATTCAAGGTTAGTGGATACACATTGAAACACCCTAATCTAATGCCTATATTGTTAGAGAGTATGCCCTAGAGCCCATGTAATAGGGATGTATTTCATATGTATGAGTTTATACTCTTAATAAAAGGCATCATTCATTTATTAATGCTATATTTAAATACATGAGTTTGGAAATCTTAAATTAATAAATAAAGTCCTAGATATTATGAACACAGTGCAAAGGCAATCATGAAAGTGTTTATGAGATGAGATGTCTATTGCATGCAAATGTGTTAATATCTAAATATCTCTAGTCATAAAATTAACAAGATAGGGCATTGTTAATTCAGATAGACTAGGACATGTTATGCTTCTTGAATGGTTCAAGCAGTGATTCTCATAATTGTGATTATGGAAGATAATCAAAACTAACATGTGGATGCTTGTTAGAAGAACAAGTTCATTGGAGACCTACATAGAGAACCCTCACATGGATATTAAATCTATGTCAGTGAGGAATCTCTTCATAGCGGTTGTGCAAGTATCCTTAGGCTTGAGATCACCAAAGTTATCTTAAGTAGCAAGTGGTATATTTTGACTCCATAACTGATTACTTCCAACTGGGAGTGAACATAGTTAGGAGATTGGGTATATCATGACCTACTTGAAGATAGTTGAGTGATTGACAAAGGATTCACCATCCCAGATTTAATAAGGGGAGTTATCTCGCATGATTTTATAATTGCCTTGTTCAGAGAATCTCTAGCTAGAGTAATATGCCAAGATGGATAGAGATCCATGGAGGAAATTTTGGGAACAATGGTTAAATTAATAGAACATACATAATTAGATTTATATGAGTTGACAGAAATCCATACTCAGAATCTAATTAAGATAAGAGTGGTGAAAGGAGTAATTGAATGGTAACTATTTCTATGGAAGGGTATAGTCAAACCACTTGACTTTCCTGACATTTAGATAGTCATGATGCCTAGCTAGAGGCCAATCATGACTTGTATAATAATGTATCAAGAATATCAATGGGGATTGATAAAATGATTTAAAGGAGTTTAAATCATGTGAGTTTTGAATAGAACTCACAATTACATATTATACTGCTAATATGGACAGGAACCCAATAGGTCACAAACATATAGAGAAAAAGGATAAAATGGTAAAATAACAAGGATAATAATATTTGATATTATTATGGGGATAGAGAAGTGAATAAGATAATAATTAATTAAATAGTTTAATTAATTATGATCAAATAAAATTATTCGCAGAACTTTTCTAATATGTTCTGTGAAATTAGACCTAATTGAAATAATGTATTTCATAATTGATTATTATTGAAATATAAGTATTATAAGGCTGATATAATAATTAATAGGTCCATTGGAGGAATTATAAAGGCCCAAAGAAGTGAAGTTGGCACAGAAGCCCTCCTAAAGAAGGGCCACACGGCAAATCCAAAACAGAAGGCCTTAGAGGCCTATTTCTTGGAATAAAATAAATTACATATGTTACATAAGTGTTATAGAGACTATATATTTAATTTGGTTGGATTTGGAATTCATTTGGGTAATTAAATCCAAGTAAATGTACAAAGGGCCTAGTTTGTGGGTTTTATGCATAGTCTTTTGTGAAAGGGCTTAAATTGCATTTAATTGAGCCCAAATAATTATAAATAATTCCAGAAGTCCAATTAATAATTCTCCAGAAATTTTAAAGAGCCCAATCCCATTATGAAGTTGGATTTTTAACCTAACTATAAAAATCTAAGTGATGGGAAATTAGGGTTAGGAGTGTGTGAACACTTAAGGAACACTTAAGAAACGTTTCTTCTCTTTTTCTCTCTACCCTAGCCACCACTCCCAAAGCTAGCTTCTAGGGTTTTCGGCCAGCCCTTGTTTTCTACTAATTGTTGGTTCATTCTATCATTCTTTAGTGTGGATTACTCATTAGAAGTGTTCGATTTTGGACACTGTGGTTTGCGACAACCTGGTGCGAAGGAAAATCAAATGTACAACAAAAATCAAAGGTAATTTTTCTTATTCTCATTAATATGTTTATTTTAAATTCCACTTATGTATGAGATGCATGTAACCGATAATTCCCAACATGGTATTAGAGCCCAGGTTTTGCCATGAATATACAATTCTATATTTTTCTGCAGAATAAGTTTTATTTTTTGAGTCATTTATTTCATGAACTTTAAAATATTAGATTTGATTTTTCATGAATGAGAAATATTGATTTTTGGATATAAGTTTGATCAAATATATAAAACGGAAATAAAAATGATTCTTTTAAGAAAATAATTTTTGGTTTTTGTATGAATAGCTTTTAATTTTAGGGGCTTTTCGAAATTAATTTTTTATAGATCCATTATAAGATCATTTAGATGATAATTTATGTATTTAATATGTGATATTAAGCCATAGGATCAAATGAAATTAAAATCGAACAAGTTTTCCATGAAAACTAGTTTAGTCGAAAAGTTTGATAAATTGGTGTTGTTGTTGTGTTCTTGTTTAGAACGATTTTTAATCTTCTAAATCTGATATATCTGATATATTAAAGTGTTTTTAATTAATTGGATTAATTAAAATGGGTCTTAAATTAATTGGATTAATTTTAATTCATTAAAACCACTTAATGGGCTTAGTTATGTTTACGGACTTGGTTTAAATTAGTGAATGACTTGGTGGGCCCAAAGAGCTGATTTAAATAAAATATTATAAACAATAATTAAGTTTATTAGTGGGTTTTAAGAGCTGGAGTGGGCTTGGCTCATTTCAAAAGGCCCAAATGGTCCAATAGACACAAAACTAGTTTGTGTGTGAACACATTTAGGATTTAATTTGGTGGGTTTTGGCCTACCCTTTATCTTAATCCCAAAATTAATTCTTTTAATTATTTAATATGATTAATTAATTAAATAATCAATTAATAATTAATTAATAATCAATTGGATTGATTATTAAGGCAAGAACACATGCATGCAAAAAGGTTTCCTAAAATTAAAGTTTTCAAAATAAAAAAGTTTCCTAATTTGATCACATTATTAAAATAACTCAAAAGAATGTTTCAGGAGTTGAAACAAAGTTAATTATCCATTAATTTATGGATTAGAAATGAATATAAGGGTGTATGATTGGCATGATGGATAGTTATGTACAAGGCCCAATGTGATTGAGCATTATGCATGTTTTGGCCCAATGAGGACTTTCATGTCCCGGCCACTTGTTTTTGGTTTGTATTTATTTTCAAATTGTAATATCTAATTATATTACTTAGATTAGAATTAGAAATAGAGATAGAGACCACTATCAAGAAGCAAGATGGGCCGGATGGAGACCTAACAAGCTTGAAGATAATGTAATTATTTTTACTTGTTTGAATCATGCATACTACCTAGGTGTGACCTTTTGATTTCCCTCTTGGCTCGGGGAAATCATTGTAGTTAAGTCCATAACTATACCATATTTGTATGCTTATATTTATGTGATCGATATAGGATGTATACCAATGTATGCCAACCATGTATGATGAGACTTAATTAACTAAAACCCTCAAACAAATACTAAGGTATATAAGCCTTCCATTAATTTGAGGAGAACCAGAGTTCTTTATAGTGTGGGTTGTTGACCACAGTCAAGCTCACATTATATCAAATATGTTCAAATCTAATTAAATGGGTCATCTTAGCTAGCCCATTAGCTTGTTGACTACAGTCAAGGCAAATGGTTCTAGAGGCAAGATTAGGGAATGCATATACGATATGCATGCATCAAGAGCGGATAACCTAATGATCCAATAGTTGTGTAGAGACACAATTGGTATAGAGATACCTACCTTTCAAGGGTATGGAGTTTGGCTTGTTGACCACAATCAAGGTCAAATTACATATCAAGGATTGGATATTGGCCCACTAGGAAAACCATCGGGTTTTCTCAAATTATATAGTGAGGGCTATTAATTCGCAATAAAATAGTGGGAGTAAATGGATTAATTAAAGACCTTATTAATGCATACATATATATGAACATACTCTCATAAGTTTTCTTTTTCATATTAGGTCATCATCATGAGCACATCAAACATTAATATACGATCAATCTTGGATAACAAGCTGGTTAGCAGCAACTATTTTGACTGGATCAGGCAAGTGAGAATTGTTCTCAGAGCTACTAAAAAGATCCATTATGTCTTGGATAAAGATCTACCACTACTACCATCAAATGATGCCATTGATGAGATCAAAGGTACTTATCGAAAATACATGGAGGATAGTGAAGCAGCAACATGTCTGATGCTGGGTTCTATATCCTCGGAGCTTCAGAAGCAACATGAGATGATGGATGCTAGAACCATCATTTTGCATCTAGAAGAGGTTTATTCTTCTCAGGCTAGAACTGAGCAATATGAGATTGCTCGAGCTCTATTTAGCTACAAAATGGTGGAAGGCACTTTAGCTGCTACTCATGCATTGAAGATGTATGTGTATATTGAGCATTTGAGTAGACTTGGCTATGTTATGGATAATGATCTATATATAGATTTAATATTGTACTCGTTGGCTCCAAGTTATGCACCTTTCATGCTTAACTTCAACATGAACAAGATCTAAGTAACCATTCCTGAGTTAATCAACATGCTCAAGATAGCTAATGGATCCTTTAAGAAGGATCCAAAAAGTGTCATGGTTGTCACTTCTGCTAAAGGCAAAAAGTAAAAGAAGAAGAAGAATATAACCAAGGCGCAACTAAAGAATGGTGGGATCTCCAAGAAGAAGGTTTCCAAGAAAGAGAATCCCAAAGGAACTTGCTTCCATTGTGGAAAGGATGGTCATTGGAAGCGTAACTGCAATGCCTATCTAGATTCTTTCAAGGAGAAGAAGCAAGCTGATGTTTTTACTTCAGGTATTCATATGATTGAAATTAATACTTATTCTATTGCTTCAAATTGGGTATTAGATACCGGATATGGATCTCATTTGTGTAATGATCTATAGGGGCTTAGAAGCTTTAGAAGAGTTGGAAAGGCAGAGATATGTTTGCAGTCAACTACTAGACAAAACATCTCTACAACGGTTGTGGGGACTTACCATTTGCCTCTTCCAAGTGGATTAGTACTGGAATTAAATAATTGTTATTATGTTCCAGCTTTATCCAAGAGTATTATTTCTTTCAGTTATTTATTGAACGATTATGACATTTCTTTAAAGGACAAGTGTTGTTACATTTTTAAGAACAATATGTTTTATGCAAAAGATATCATTAAGAATGGTATATTTGTTCTTGATTTAATTAAAGAAGTGCATAATGTGGATACCAAGAGAATGAAACATGATAATCTAAATACCTTACATTTATGGCATTGTCGTTTAGGCCATATAAATGAGAAACGCATGACCAAATTACACAAGTCAGGTGATTTAAGATCATTTGATTATGAATCATTTGATACATGCGAATTTTGTTTATTGGGAAAAATGACAAAAGCTCCCGTTATTGGTAAAGGAGAAAAAGCAAAAATGGTTTTGGACTTAATACATTTAGATGTATCTGGTCTAATGACTACACATGCCAGAGGAGGTTACTCCTACTTCATTACTTTCATAGATGATCATTCCAGGTTTGGATACATCTATCTAATGAAATATAAATCAGAAGCATTTGAAAAGTTCAAAGAATTCAGAAATGAAGTAGAGAAACAACTTGGCAAGAGTATTAAAACACTTAGATCAGATCGAGGTGGAGAATACTTAAGCCAAGAATTTCAGGATTATCTTAGAGATAATGGGATTTTATCTCAATGGACTCCACCATATACACCACAACACAATGGTGTATCTGAAAGGAGAAATCGAACACTATTAGATATGGTTCGATCAATGATGAGCCAAGCAGACTTGCCTAAGTCCTTTTGGGGAAATGCACTAGAAACTACTGTTTATGTGTTAAACAGTGTTCCTAGTAAATCGGTTGATATTACTCCATATGAGATGTGGAATAACAAGAAACCCATGCTTTCTCATATGAAAGTATGGGTTGTCCTGCTTATGTGAAAAGGGCAATGTCAGATTGATGGAATATGACATGGTATGTACATGATAATCATGCAGCGAAAAAACAATAAAATTGATCATACATACCACACAATTCCATAACAAGAATCGAAAACATGCAATTTTAGAGTTTTCAAACTTACAACTTTAGATGCACTTCAAGATTTGATTTTGATGATGACCAGCAACTTAAAAGGATTTATTCACTTTAGATCTTCACCACCCACAAAGGAACAGCCTTTACGCCACTCCTCTCTATATTTACACACACAATTGTAAAGAAGGATTAAAATTGAGAGTGCTAGCTCTATGTGTAAATAATTGGCAATGGTAATGGATTAAAGCTACAAGATCTGATCTTGTACTTCCTTTTGGTTGCTATTTTTGCCCAAGAACACAAGAGAACAAGGAAGAATCCTTTCCCCTTGTGAAATTCGGCCAAGAGTGTGAGAGAGAGTAATTCACGCCTAGGGTTTTTTCTTTAGTTCATTTATATGTCTATCTTATTTAGGTAACTATTAATTCCGAATTTAGCTAGTAAATTCAGCCTCCATCACTTCCTAATTAAGTGACATACATTAACTCAAACTCCTTTAAATTTTAAATTCAAATTAATTATAAGACATTTAATCAAAACAAATCACTTAATTTAGGAAATAAGCATGTACCGAAATTCTCATTGATTTTTATCTTAGAATTTCGGTCACTTTATATCTTATTTAAGTGTTTGAATTTGATTCAAATTCTTTTAGGCTTTAATACTCAATTAACTTAAATAATAAAAGATAATTAATTAATTGAAATTAAACCTTATGGGCTAAATCTCTCTCTCTAATGGACCAAGGTCAATTTAGCAATTTTAATACCCATTACATACATTAATTTGACTTTAATTAAAAGCCCAAATTAATGGCCAATACTTTATTTAAATATTTTAAGCCAAATGCTTTGTGCGCGATCCTATAGGTCCATTTAATATTTGCAATGAATTAATGAATTAATTCAAAGGCTATATATATTTTCTAGCAAGATATTATAACATTCCAAATTAAATGAAAATGCAAATGGCATTTAGTGACCTAATACAATTTTGCATAATCCCTTACCTTTAAATATCAGAATTAATATAAGGTATGGAATTAGTCATCCTTATATATACTAATTCCTTTCTTGATATTCCGGTGACAATGAACCCTCAAATAAATAATGATTACTCATTATTTTATCTCGGTATGGCCATACACTTCTCAGTTCACTAATCAAGTGGCCGATGATATTTTCTCTCTTATTAAAAGGGGTAATCCCTTCACTTCTCTCATGCTCTCTAACATGAATCAATGCATAACCAAGCATACCCATACTTGTCACTCTGTTATGAGCATGTTAGGTGTATGTCAAATTACACAGTAATTCATAAAGAGTTTCATAGAGATTTTAGGTCTAACAACTTCAATGCAAAACTTGCATATGAGAAACACTTATGACTTGTACCATGTAGTGTTCTCATGAATGGATCGATTCTAGATACCATGTTCTAAACATGTATCTATGATCTTTGATTGACATTCTTGTCCTTATGATTCGTAAGACAGAACTCATCTTATCAGAGAGAGCATACTAGTCTTAATTCATTTGTTATTCCCATAAAAATGATTGACTAGGGATTTTTAGAATAAAGACTCATTTGTTTCAAGGTCTTACAACCATGTGGCTCACACATGATAACTTAAACTAAGACTATATTCTTTGATAGTTCTATCAATTGATATGCACAACAATACAATAGATACAACAAATGCCTCAGTTATTAACTAAAGTGTTTTATAACAATGCATTGGGGCTAGGGCTTGCACTAACAATCTCCCACTAGCACTAGTCCCAATTGAGCATAACCCTAAGACCAAATGCTCTCAAATAAGCTTCGTGCAGATTTGGATGCAATTGTTTCGTCAAAGGATCTGCTACATTGTCTTCACTTGCTATCTTGCTAACCTTGACATCCCCACGATCATTGATCTCTCTGATCAGGTGGTACCTCTTGAGTATGTGTTTGGATTTCTGGTGTGACCGAGGCTCCTTGGCCTATGCGATGGCCCCGTTGTTGTCACATAAAATTTCTAATGGATCTAGGATGCTTGGGACAATTCCTAATCTAGTAATGAAATTTCTAATCCAAACAGCCTCTTTTGCAGCCTCGCTTGCTACAATATACTCAGATTCTGTAGTTGAGTCGGCAACGGTCTCTTGCTTTGAGCTTCTCCAGCTGACAGCACCACCGTTCAAAGAAAAAACAAACCCAGATTGCGATCTTGAATCCTTAGTGCTTGTCTGAAAAACAAGATCGGCATAACCTTGTATGACGAGCTCTTCTTGGCCACCATACACCAAGAAGTGATCCTTAGTCCTTCGCAGGTACTTTAAAATCCCCTTTACAGCAGACCAGTGCTTCTCACCAAGGCCTTGCTGAAACCTACTGGTTATACTCAGTGCATGAGCAACATCCAACCTAGTACATAACATAGCATACATGATAGATCCAATAGCAGATGCATATGGCATTATACTCATGTTGTCCCTTTCTTCATTGGTTTTAGGTCACTGTTCTTTAGTTAAAAGAACTCCCAAAGCCAAAGGTATCTACCCTTTCTTTGAGTCTCCCATACTAAAATGCTTTAATACTTTGTCTATGTACTTTTCTTGACTTAGTCCCAAAAGTCGATTTGATCTATCTCTATAGATCCGAATACCAAGTATTGTCTCGGTTTCACCTAAGTCTTTCATCGAGAAACATTTCCCCAACCATTGCTTAACCTTTTGCAATGTTGGAATGTCATTCCCAATTAGAAGGATGTTGTCCACATATAGGACCGGAAATACTATTATGCTCCAACTAACCTTGTTGTACACACAAGGCTCATCTTCATTCTTGATGAAGTCAAATTCTTTAACTGCCTCATCAAAACGAAGATTCCAACTTTGGGATGCTTGTTTTAATCCATAAATTGATTTTTAAAGCTTACAAACCTTCTTAGGATGCTTGGGATTGACAAAACCCTCAGGCTGTGTTATATACACATCCTCAAGTAAATTTTTGTTGAGGAAAGCATTTTTGACATCCATTTTCCATATCTCATAATCATGATATGCAGCTATGGCAAGCAAGATCCTAATGGACTTGAGCATGACTGCAGGCGAAAAGGTCTCATCATAGTCTACGCCATGAATTTGTCGAAAACCTTTTGCTACTAGTCTACTTTTGTAGGCCTTATCAGCTTTGAGTTTAAATAACCACTTGTATTCAATTACCTTAGCACCTTCCGGTGGATCAACCAAGGTCCAAACCTGGTTATCGTACATTGCTTGCATCTCCGATTTCATGGCTTCAAGCCAATTTTTCTAGTCTAGGCTCTCAATAGCTTCTCGATAGGTAGTAGGATCCTCACAATCTACTAACTCAATAGTGTCACTATCAGTGATTAGAAATCCGTATCTCTCAATCTCCTAACATACCTTACCGGACATTCTAGGTTCTTGTGTAATGGGTTCTTATTCCACAACTGGTTGTGAACTTGATCCCATTTCTAACTCATCCTCTATAGGATTTTGTGGTGCTTGAATTTCTCCAAATTCTACTTTACTCCCACTGTCTTTCTTGATAAGGAACTATTTTTCCAAGAAAATAGCCTTGCGAGCAACAAACACTTTGTTCTCAGCTTATGAGTAAAAGTAATATCCTATTATTTCTTTGGGATAACCCACAAACAAGCAGACAGTGGATTTGGACACTAGTTTATCAGATGTTAATTTCTTAACATGTGCTTCACAGCCCCAAATCCTAAGAAATGACATATTGGGTTCTTTCCCAGTCCATACTTTGTATGGTGTCTTCTCAACTACTTTAGTTTGAGTACGATTTAATAAAAATGCAACAGTTTCTAATGCATAACCCCCAAAGGAGATAGAAAGATTTGCTTGACTCATCATTGATCAAACCATGTCCAACAGAGTTCGATTTCTCCTTTCGGACACACCATTCCATTATGGTGTTCCAGGATGAGTGAGCTATGAAATAATACCACACTCCTTCAGATGAATGTCAAACTCTTGGCTTAAGTATTCGCCACGTCGATCTGATCGAATGGTTTTTATACTTTTGCCAAGTTGGTTTTCTACTTCGTTCTTAAACTCTTTGAATTTCTCAAAAGTTTCAGACTTGTACTTCATTAGATAGATGTAGCCATATCTATTGAAGTCATCTGTGAACATCACGAAGTAGCTAAAACCACCTCTAGCTTGTGTACTTAATGGTCCACATACATCGGTATGTATTAGTTCCAATAAGTCATTTGTCCTCTCACCTTTCTTGTTAAAAGGACTCTTTGTCATTTTTCCATGCAAACATGGCTCGCATTTGTCATAAGACTCTAAGTCGAATAACCCAAGCACTCCAGATTTATGGAGTCGTGAAATGCATTTTTCATTTGCATGCCCTAAACAACAATGCTAGAAGTAAGTAGGGTTCAATTCGTTTGATTTAACCCTCTTTGTATTAATGTTGTATATGGACTCTTTGTTTTGTAGACCAAGGATATAAAGGCTATTTTGCAACATGGCATTGCCATATGAAATGCCTTGGCGATGAATATGAGCATTGATATTTCCAATAACAAAATCAAATTCATCCAAATCCAAACAAGAAACTAAAATAATGTTTCTGCTCATAGCAGGCACATAATAACAATTTTTCAAAACTAAACAAAGTCCGAAATGTAAAGTGAGTATATAGTCTCCTATCTCTATGGCAGCAACTTGTGCTCCATTCCCCATACGGAGGTCCACTTCATTCTTCCCAAGTAACCACCTATATCTTAGCCCCTGTACATTTGAACAAATGTGATAACCACAACCAGTATCCAATACCCAAGTGGTAGAAATAGAAAGGTTAATTTCAATAACAAAAATACCAGAATTGGACGCCTTGGCTCCATTCTTCTTTTGTTCTTCCTTGAAGAGAGCACAATTCTTCCTCCAATGCCCTATCTTGTTGCAGTGAAAGCATGTGCTCTCACTCTCTTTCACCTTTTGCGCCTTGGGATTAGGTAGGGCCTGAGGTGCACTCCCATTTTACTTGAACCGAGCTAGGTTATTCTTGGGTTTTGCCTTTCCCTTTCCCTTTCTCTTAGCGGGTCCCTTCTTAATGCCCCCTTGAACCATCAGTACGATATTGGTCTTTCGAATGTTCTCTTCAGCATTCTTAAGCATCCTATAAAGCTCGGTGACTGTCTTGTTCATTGCATGCATGTTATAATTCATAACAAATGGATCATAATAACCAATCAATGAACCTAATATCAAGTCAGTGGCCAATTCCTTCGGGACTTGTACCTCGAGCTTCTCAAGGGTATCAAGATACCCTTTCATCTTGAGTACATGGGTACTAATAAGAGTACCCGCAGACATCTTATAGGAAATTAAGGCCTTTGTTGTCACGAACCTCTCGTGACGAGCTTGCTCTTGGAACATCTCATTGAGGTGCACCATGATCGCATAAGCCTCTTGGTCCATGAATTGCTTTTGCAAGTCAGGCACCATAGTGGCCAGCATCAGACAAGTCACATCATTGGAGTCGCTCTTCTTGGTCTCAAAAGTTTCCTTTTGAACCGTGGAGGCGTTCCGAGAAGGTTTCTCGGGTAAGGGTGTATCCAAAACATATGACTTTTTCTCTTTCTTAAGAACTATTCTTAAGTTTCGAGACCAGTCTATGAAATTGGTGCCATTCAGTTTGTCCTTTTCTAGGACCGATCGTAATGAAAAGTTGTTGTTTGAAGAAGCTATTTTCAATCTACAATAAAACTTAGCAAGATTAAATGAGGTCTTATTTATAATCCCACAAACCGAATTAATATCCCTTTAAATAATTCGCGTTAGTGATTTTAATGTGGCCCAAAATCCACTTTTCACAACAACTTATTAGTCAAACTGAGCGTGTACACCTAACAAGTTAAGTTACTTAGGTAGGAAAACTCCAATCATGTCTCGTACATGACTCTTGGATCGAATGGGCTAACATCTTAAGATGTTATAGCACAAACCCATTTATTAGTTGCCTAGGTTCGGGCATCCCTTTCCATGTTAAGTCCAACCTACATTCACAACCCATGCCTCACAAAGATAATCAGGTGCATCTAGGACTCCTAGTCTACGTGACCGATGATCGATGCCTTGACATGTTTCAAATTAGGAAGGCAACTTTTGTGACTTAATATTTTAGGGATTCATTTTATTATGGCTTACATGGCATACGCTTTGTCATCCATTCATAGCATGCATATATATATAATTACATAAAGTAAAGTGTGACAAACATGGGTGTAAAAACCTACAACTACGATTCTATACTATTACATAAGAATCTTCGAGTTAGGCTTCTACACTCCGGTGGGCTTCGTCTTGATTTACAAAGTCTTCAAAAAAATTCTATTCTAAGAAATAAATGAAACTTTTACAATAATACATAATGGCTAGCAAGCCATATTTAATTACAAAAACCCACGGCCCATGAATGCACCATGCATATCCATTGATCACAGAAAAAAAAGCAAATAAATATACATAACATTCATGGATAAAACAAAGTCCAATTTCAATTAATTTAGCCAAGCCCATTAATGGAAATTATGTACTTAAACTTTTAAGAGAGGACCCCATGATGGGCCTGGGTCGAAGCCTAATGGACTAAATCCTCTTATTAAATAAGTTCTCTTAAAATCCCAAAACACAAACTAGTTAGATTTGTGCCATAAATCAACTCTAGTATAATTTCCAATTTTGCCATTTTTAATTTTATGTCATGCAGCCCATAAACATTAAAAATACATATATATATATATATATATATATATATATATATATATATATATATATGTACCAACATGAATTAAAATATAAAATCATGAAGAACATATATCATACATGGCATTTATACTAAAACAAACAAACAACAATGAAACTAGTTGTTTAATGCTTATATATATATTGCCACAAAAATGCACAAACACCTAAAAACATTTTATGAGTCATTTAATAATTTAAATAGGGTCATAAATATTGAGTTAATTTTATGTACCAATCTGATCTAAATGTTTTTTTTATCATTTTAATCAAAACAAAACAAACAATGTTGATTAAACATGTAACAAACAAAACCTAGTCATAGTTTTAAGTGATTTTAAAATTAATCAATTAAATTTTCATGGAACATAATTAAAATAAAATTTAAAATATGTCCAACCCTGTTATTAATATTTAAAAATCACTTACAAACATGCCAAAATCATTTTTACATTTAATTTTGAAAACATGCCAAAATCATTATTAATATGTCCAGCCCTGTTATTAATATTTAAAAATCACTTACAAATCATGCCAACTAGCATCTAGTTTCAAGATTAACATGTACCATCAGGTATTTATAATTAAATTGGACCATGAATAGCTCTAAGAACATCTTAGGACAATATATTAACAAGTCATATTAATTATAATACCTATCTAATCATTTAAAATCTTTTTACACCAAAACAATGCAAAAAACTCAAAACAGAAAATTTCAGCATTGCATGTTTTTAAACGAACGATTTTTGATTAAGTATTTAATGCATCTAAAGCACCAAAATAAGCATGTTTAGGCTCTGATACCATTGATGGAATATGACATGGTATGTACATGGTAATCATGCACCAGAAAAATAATAAAATTGATCATACATACCACACAATTCCATAACAAGAATCGAAAACATGCAATTTTAGGGTTTTAAAACTTACAACTTTAGATGCACTTCAAGATTTGATTTTAATGATGACCTGCAACTAAGAAGGATTTATTCACCTTAGATCTTCACCACCAATTCCAAAGGAATATCCTTTATGCCACTGCTTTCTATGTTCACACACACAATTGCAAGGAAGGCTTAAAATTGAGAGTGCTAGCTCTATGTGTAAATAATTGGCAATGGTAATGGATTGAAGCTACAAGATCTGATCTTGTACTTCCTTTTGGTTGCTATTTCTATCCAAGAACACAAGAGAACAAGGAAGAATCATTTCCCTTTGTGAAATTCGGCTAAGAGTGTGAGAGAGAGTAATTTATGCCTAGGGTTTTTTCTTTAGTTCATTTATATGTCTCTCTTATTTAGGTAAGTGTTAATTCCGAATTTAGCTAGTAAATTCAGCCTCCATCACTTTCTAATTAAGTGAAATACATTAACTCAAACTCCTTTAAATTTTAAATTCAAATTAACTCAAAATAAACCTAAGACATTTAATCAAAACAAATCACTTAATTTAGGAAATAAGCATGTGCCGAAATTCTCATTGATTTTTATCTTAGAATTTCGGTAACTTTATCTCTTATTTAAGTGTTTTAATTTGATTCAAATTCTTTTAGGCTTTAATCCTCAATTAACTTAATTAATAATAGATAATTAATTAATTGAAATTAAACCTTATGGACTGAATCTATCTCTCTAATAGACCAAGGTCCATTTAGCAATTTTAATACCCATTACATACATTAATTTGACTTTAATTAAAAGCCCAAATTAATGCCAATACTTTATTTAAATATTTTAAGCCCAATGCTTTGTGTGTGATCCTATAGGTCAATTTAATATTGGCAATGAATTAATTCAAAGGCTATATATATTCTCTAGTAAGATATTATAGCATTCCAAATTAAATGAAAATGCAAATGTAATTTAGTGACCTAATGCAATTTTGCACAATCCCTTATGCTTAAATATCAGAATTAATATGAGAAATGGAACTAGTCATCCTTATATATACTAATTTCTTTCTTGATATTCCAGGGAGACTGAACTCTCAGATAAATAATGATTACTCATTATTTTATCTCTGTATGGCCGTACACTTCTCAGTTCACTGATCAAGTGGATGATGATATTTTCTCTTATTGAGAGAGGTAATCCCTTCATTTCTCTCATGCTCTCTAACATGAATCAATGCATACCCAAGCATACCCATACTTTTCACTCTGTTACGAGCACGTTAGGTGTATGTCAAAATACACTGTAATTCATAAAGAGTTTCATAGAGATTTTATGTCTAAGAACTCCGATACAAAACTTGCATATGAGAAACACTTTATGACTTGTACCATGTAGTGTTCTAATGAATGGATCGAATCCAGATACCATGTTCTAAACATGTATCTATGATCTCTGACTGACACTCTTGTCCTTATGATCTGTAAGACAGAACTCATCTTATCAGAGAGAGCATACTAGTCTTAATTCATTTGTTATTCCCATAACAATGACTGACTAGGGATTTTTAGAATGAAGTCTCATTTGTTTCAAGGTCTTACAACCATGTGCCTCACACATGATAACTCAAACTGAGACTATATTATTGGATAGTTCTATCAATTGATATGCACAGGAATACAATAGATAAAATAAATGCCTCATTTATTAACTAAAGTATTTTATAACAATGCATTGGGTCTAGGGCTTACACTAACAATCTCCCACTAGCACTAGTCCCAATTGGGCACAGCCCTAAGACCGAATGCTCTCAAATGAGCTTCGTACAGATTTGGACGCAACTGTTTTGCTAAAGGATCTGCTACATTGTCTTCACTTGCTATCTTACTAACCTTGACGTCCCCATGATCAATGATCTCTCTGATCAGGTGGTACCTCCCGAGTATGTGTTCGGATTTCTGGGGTGACCGGGGCTCCTTGGCCTGTGTGATGGCCCAGTTGTTGTCACAAAAAATTTCTAATGGATCTCGGATGCTTGGGACCACTCCTAATCCAGAAATTAAATTTCTAATCCAAAAAGCCTCTTTTGCAGCCTCGCTTTCTGCAATATACTTAGATTCTGTGGTTGAGTCGGCAACGGTCTTTTGCTTCGAGCTTCTCCAATTGATAGTACCACCATTCAAAACAAAAACAAACCCAGATCGCGATCTTCAATCCTGAGTGCTGGTCTGAAAAGCAGGATCGATATAACCTTGTATGACAAGCTCTTCTTGACCACTATACACCAAGAAGTGATCCTTAGTCTTTCGCAAGTACTTTAGAATCCCCTTTACAGCAGACCAGTGCTTCTCACTAGGGTCTTGCTGAAACATACTGGTTATACTCAGTGCATGAGCAACATCCAACCTAGTATATAACATAGCATACATGATAGATCCAATAGCAGATGCATATGAGATTCTACTCATGTTGTCCCTTTCTTCTTTGGTTTTAGGGCACTGTTCTTTAGTTAAAGGAAGTCCCAAAGTCAAAGGTATGTACCCTTTCTTTGAGTCTCCCATACTAAAATGCTTTAGTACTTTCTCTATGTACTTTTCTTGACTTAGTCCCAAAAGCCGATTCGATCTATCTCTATAGATCCGAATACCAAGTATTGTCTTGGCTTCACCTAAGTCTTTTGTTGAGAAACATTTCCCCAACCATTGCTTAACTTTTTACAATGTTGGAATATCATTCCCAATGAGAAGGATGTCATCCACATATAGGACCAGAAATACTATTATGCTCCCACTAACCTTCTTGTACACATAAGGCTCATCTTCATTCTTGATGAAGTCAAATTCTTTAATTGCCTCATCAAAATGAAGATTCCAACTTCGGGATGATTGCTTTAATCCATAAATGGATTTTTGAAGCTTACAAACCTTCTTAGGATGTTTGGGATTGACAAAACCCTCAGACTGTGTCATATACACATCCTCAAGTAATTTTTCATTGAGGAAAGCAGTTTTGACATCCATTTGCCATATCTCATAATCATGATATGTAGCTATGGAAAGCAAGATCCTAATGGACTTGAGCATGACTACAGGCGAAAAGGTCTCATTATAGTCTACACCATGAGTTTGTCAAAGACCTTTTGCTACTAGTCTACCTTTGTAGGTCTTATCAGCTTTGAGTTTAAATAGCCACTTGCATTCAATTACCTTAGCACCTTCCAGTGGATCAACCAAAGTCCAAACCTGGTTATCGTACATTGATTGCATCTCGAATTTCATGGCTTCAAGCCAATTTTTCAAGTCTAGGCTCTCAATAGCTTCTCGGTAGGTAGTAGGATCCTCACGATCTACTAATTCAATAGTGTCATTGTTAGTGATTAGAAATCAGTCTCTCAATCTCCTGATATACCCTACCGGACCTTTTAGGTTCTTGTGTAATGGGTTCTTGTTCCACAACTTGTTGTGAACTTGATCCCATTTCCAACTCATCCTCATTAGGAGTTTGTGGCACTTGAATTTCTCCAAATTCTACTTTATCCCCACTGTCTTTCTTGAGAAGGAACTTCTTTTCCATGAAAACAGCCTTGCGAGCAATAAATACTTTGTTCTCGACTTGTGAGTAAAAGTAGTATCCCTTGGTTTCTTTGGGATAACCCATAAACAAGCAGACAGTGGATTTGGACTCTAGTTTATCAAATGTTAATTTCTTAACATGTGCTTCACAGCCCTGAATCCTGAGAAATGACATATTGGGTTCTTTCCCAGTCCATACTTTGTATGGTGTCTTTTCAACTGCTTTAGTTGGAGTACGGTTTAATAGAAACGCAGCAATTTCTAATGCATAACCCCAAAAGGAGACTGGAAGATTTGATTGACTCATCATTGATCGAACCATATCCAACAGAATTCGATTTCTCCTTTTGGACACACCATTCCATTGTGGTGCTCCAGGAGGAGTGAGCTATGAAATAATACCACACTCCTTCAGATGACTGTCAAACTCTTTGCTTAAGTATTCACCACCTCGATCTGATCGAATGGCTTTTGTACTTTTCCCAAGTTGGTTTTCTACTTCGTTCTTAAACTCTTTGAATTTCTCAAAAGTTTCATACTTGTACTTTATTAGATAGACGTAGCCATATCTATTGAAGTCATCTGTGAACGTCACGAAGTAGCTAAAACCACCTCTAGCTTGTGTACTTAATGGTCCATATACATCGGTATGTATTAGTTCCAATAAGTCATTAGTCCTCTCAGCTTTCTTGTTAAAAGGACACTTTGTCATTTTTTCATGCAAACATAGCTCGCATTTGTTATAAGACTCTTAGTTAAATGACCCAAGCACTCTAGATTTATGGAGTCTTGAAATGCATTTTTCATTTGCATGCCCTAAATGACAATGCCAGAAGTAAGTAGGGTTCAATTCCTTTGATTTAACCCTCTTTGTATTAATGTTATATATGGACTCTTTATTTTGAAGATCAAGGATACAAAGGCCATTTTACAACATGGCATTGCCATATGAAATGCCTTGGCGACGAATATGAGCATTGCCATTTCCAATAACAAAATCATATTCATCCAAATCCAAATAAGAAACTGAAATAATGTTTCTGCTCATAGCAGGCACATAATAACAATTTTTCAAAACTAAACAAAGTCCGGAAGGTAAAGTGAGTTGATAGTCTCCTATCTCCATGGCAGCAACTCGTGCTCCATTCCCCATATGGAGGTCCACTTCATTCTTCCCAAGTAACTACCTATTTCTTAGCCCCTGCACATTTGAACAAATGTGAAAACCACAATCGATATCCAATACCCAAGTGGTAGAAATAGAAAGGTTAATTTCAATAACAAAAATACCAGAACAAGATGCCTTGGCTCCATTCTTCTTTTGTTCTTCCTTGAAGAGAGCGCAATTCTTCCTCCAATGCCCGATCTTATTGCAGTTGAAGCATGTGCTCACGCTCTCCTTGAGCTTTTGTGCCTTGGGATTAGGTTGGGCCTGAGGTGCACACCCATTTGATTTGAACCGAGCCAGGTCATTCTTGGGTTCTTCCTCTCCCTTTCCCTTAGTGGGTCCCTTCTTAATGCCCCATTGAACCATTAGTACGGGATTGGTCTTTCGAATGTTCTCTTCAGCATTCTTAAGCATTCCATGAAATTCGGTGACTGTCTTGTTCATTGCATGCATGTTATAATTCATAACAAATGGATCATAATCATCAGTCAATGAACCTAAGATCAAGTCAGTGGCCAATTCATTCGGGACTTGCACCTCAAGCTTCTCAAAAGTATCTAGATACCTTGTCATCTTGAGTACATGGGTACTAACAGGAGTACCCGTAGCCATCTTACAGGAAATTAAGGCCTTTGTTGTCACGAACCTCTCATGAAGAGCTTGCTCTTATAACATCTCCGTGAGGTGCACCATGATCGTATAAGCCTCTTGGTCCATGAATTGCTTTTGCAAGTCAGGCACCATAGTGGCCAGCATCAGACAAGTCACATCATTGGAGTCACTCTTCTTGGTCTCAAAAGTTTTCTTTTGAACCGCAGAGGCATTCCTAGAAGGTTCCTCGGGTAAGGGTGCATCCAAAACATACAACTTTTTCTCTTGCTTAAGAACTATTTTTAAGTTTCAATACTACTATATGAAATTGGTGGCATTCAGTTTGTCCTTTTCTAGGACCGACCGCAATGAAAAGTTGTTGTTTGAAGAAGCCATTTTCAATCTACAATAAAACTAAGCAAGATTAAATGAGGTCTTATATATAATCCCACAAACCGAATTAATATCCCTTTAAATAATTCGCGTTAGTGATTTTAATGTAGGCCAAGATCCACTTTTCACAACAACTTATTAGTCAAACTGAGCTTGTACACCTAATAAGTTAAGTTACTTAGGTAGGAAAACTCCAATCATGTCTCGTACATGACTCTTGGATCAAATGGGCTAACATCTTAAGATGTTATAGCACAAACCCATTTATTAGTTGCCTAGGTCTGGGCATCCCTTTCCATGTTAAGTCCAACCTACATTCACAACCCATGCCTCACAAAGATAATCGGACGCATCTAAGACTCCTAGTCTACGTGACCGATGATCAATGCCTTGACATGTTTCAAATTAGGAAGGCAACTTTTGTGACTTAATATTTTAGGGATTCATTATAGTATGGCTTACATGGCATACGCTTTGTCATCCATTCATAGCATGCATATATATATAATTGCATAAAGTAAAGTTTGACAAACATGGGCCCAAAAACCTACAAATAAGATTCTATACTATTACATAAGAATCTTCGAGTTGGGCTTCTCCACTCCAGTGGGCTTCGTCTTGATTTACAAAGTCTTCAAATAAATTCTATACTAAGAAATAAATGAAACCTTTACAATAATACATAATGGCTCGCAAGCCGTATTTAATTACAAAAACCCAGGGCCCATGAATGCACCATGCATATCAATTCATCACACAAAACAAGAAAATAAATATACATAACATTCATGGATAAAACAAAGTCAAATTTTAATTAATTTAGCCAAGCCAATTAATGGAAATTGTGTACTTGAACTTTTAAGAGAGGACCCCATGATGGGCCTGGGCCGAAGCCCAATGGACTAAAATCTCTTATTAAATAAGTTCTCTTAAAAGCCCAAAACACAAAATAGTTAGATTTATGCCATAAATCTACTCTAGTATAATTTCCAATTTTGCCATTTTTAATTTTATGTCATGCTATCATAAACATTAAAAATACATACATACATACATACATACATACATACATACATACATACATACATATATATATATATATGTACCAACATTAATTAAAATATAAAATCATGAAGAACATATATCATACATTGCATTTATACTAAAACAAACAAACAACAATGGAACTAGTTGTTTAATGCATATAATGCCATAAAAATGCTCAAACAGTTAAAACAATTTTATGAGTCATTTAATAATGTAAATAAGGTCATAAATATTGAGTTAATGTTCTGTACCAATCTGATCTAAATGTGTTTTTATCATTTTAATCAAAACAAAACAAACAATGTTGATTAAACATGTAACAAATACAACCTAGTCATAGTTTTAAGTGATTTTAAAATTAAACAATTAAATTGTCATGGACCAGAATTAAAATAAAATGTAAAATATGTCCAGACCTGTTATTAGTCTTTAAAAATCACTTACAAACATGCCAAAACTGTTTTTACATTTATTTTTGAAAACTAGTTGTTATACAAATACTTATCATGCCAACTAGCACCTAGTTTCAAGATTAAAATGTACCATCAGGTATTTATAATTAAATCCGACCATGAACAGCTTCATGAACATCTTAGGACAGTATATTTAAATTTCATATTAATTATAATACCTATCTAATCATTTAAAATCATTTTTACACCAAAACAATGCAAAAAACTCAAAAAAAAATTTCAGCATTGCATGTTTTAAACGAACGATTTTTGATTAAATATTTAATGCATCTAAAGCAAAAGAATAAGCATGTTTAGGCTCTGATACCACTGATGGAATATGACATGGTATGTACATGATAATCATGCAGCAGAAAAACAATAAAATTGATCATACATACCACACAATTCCATAACAAGAATTGAAAACATGCAATTTTAGGGTTTTGAAACTTACAACTTTAGATGCACATCAAGATTTGATTTTAATGATGACCAGCAACTAAGAAGGATTTATTCACCTTAGATCTTCACCACCAATGCCAAAGGAACAACCTTTATGCCACTCCTCTCTATGTTCACACACACATTTGCAAGGAAGGCTTAAATTTGAGAATGCTAGCTCTATGTGTAAATAATTGGCAATGGTAATGGATTAAAGCTACAAGATCTGATATTGTACTTCGTTTTGGTTGCTATTTCTGCCTAAGAACACAAGAGAACAAGGAAGAATCCTTTCCGCTTGTGAAATTCGGCCAAGTGTGTGAGAGAGAGTAATTCACGCCTAGGGTTTTTTTTGTTCATTTATATGTCTCTCTTATTTAGGTAAGTGTTAATTTCGAATTTAGCTAGTAAATTCAGCCTCCATCACTTCCTAATTAAGTGACCTACATTAACTCAAACTCCTTTAAATTTTAAATTCAAATTAATTCAAGATAAACATAAGACATTTAATCAAAACAAATCACTTAATTTAGGAAATAAGCATGTGCCGAAATTCTCATTAATTTTTATCTTAGAATTTCGGTCACTTTATCTCTTATTTAAGTGTTTTAATTTGATTCAAATTCTTTTTGGCTTTATTACTCAATTAGCTTAATTAATATAAGATAATTAATTATATCTTATTTAAGGTAATTAATTTTTACCTTTCAATCACATAATAGTAGGTTATTAACCCAAAGTTGTATACATTTATCATATCAAATAGTCTATTTACATAGGTATCCTGTGCATCAATTAGGTATTTCCCACATCTTTAGTCTCTTACTTACGTATGTATAATAGCTTATTCTATAACATACTCATCATTTTCATGTTAGTTATAATTGTTTTAACTTCATATCTTATCATGCATAACATTTATCAATTGATCTAGCATATTTATGACTAAGCATTTTAGCTACTATATGCATGTATGCTTTTGCATTCTTTTACTAAACTTATTACATCACTTACTTCATATATATATATATATATATATATATATTTAAGAGCCCTTTTTATACATATTAAACGTGCAAAAGAACTTGCACCAAAATATAACCAAAAAGAATCCTACATCAACTTCTACGACTTAAGTGTTGGCCTATCTTGATGCAGAGATCATTCCTGAGCAAAAACTTTTACAGAAGTACCTACATGGATTAAATAACCCGTGCTAAGCTATAAAGCTTAGTGGGAAAAACTAAACATGAAAGACCACTACTCACAATGGTCGCCATAAATATCTAATATATATAAAAATAGAAAACAATATAGTTTACATAATAGTAATAAAAATAAAACAAAGCATAATATCTTAGCAACAATATAACTCTTCATTTAAATCAACATATTTGAAACTAAACAGTTTATAGATGATCTGTACATAATATAAATAAATATCCATACATGTAATTGAACCACAGTTAAACATGATAATCCATATATCATATGCACAAATCATACTGTGATTTAACTGTGAAACATTTATATTTTTAATTTAGCCTGCTTAAGTTCTAAAGGTGGATAACGGGATCGGTGGATACTCGAGGGTATCAAAACGGTGGATATCTCAAGATATCAAAACTATGGACCCAATCAGGGCAAACTATATGGTGGACCGGTTAAGGACCCAAACGGGTTTAAGGAACAACCCAAATGGGCTGTGCAAGATCCAGCGAGATCAACTATACTATGGACCTAAAAAAGTCGACTATGGCAGCTGCAATTTCCTATAGGTGCCTATCTATCCATAATTGAACTATAATTGCAAGCAAGACTCTATTTAATCTTTCTTTTCATTTATCATGCTTGCACTTATAGTGTTCATTTTGTACATATGTAATCATATGATAGATAAATTGTTACTATGACATAACTGTATATGTAAGTTCATTTAATGATATAATTACTTTTTACATACCATCATTAGATATCTCATATTAGCATAATCATTATATGTTAATCAAGTAATGCATCATACCTATTCAAGTGTTCATTATTAATACTTTACAATATAGCATATCGTATATATGTGATCATGTATACAATTACATAATCCCTAGTGAATATGAATATAGATAACATCATAATAATATACTTTATTATGTTATCATTCAGGCATCACACATGAACATAGTCATACATAGTATTTCTTATTTCACAATATAAGTGCACGTTCAAACATAATTCAATCTATCATTAGATTATGAATATGTAAGATTAATTGCATAAAACAATCATGCACAAATTTCATCACAAATATATGTTAGATATATTCATCACAAATCCTTACCCATATACACGTGTGAATATATATGTATACATATAATCTCATAGTAACAATCATATTACATGCCCTATCCAATTCATTTTGTAATCACATAAACACAAATTTAGCTCAATTAATTAAAAACCATAAGATAAAGTACATTAAAAATCTGCATGGGCCAACATTCTAGACTCAACTTGTGAGCCACAAATGAATTTGAAAATTTCAATTTTAGGCTAAATTATCTGCTAAAATAAAATTCCCCTATGTTTCTAGTTTCCAGAGCATCAAAATGCACCTTAATATCTTACCTATAGCTCAAGATATTTTAGAAATACTATAGGCTATTCATAGAACCGAAACAGTATTTACTATCACTTATAAAAATTCATAGCATAAAATTAATAGGGATTTAGACTAACATTTCTTCATAAAAAATGTGCTCCTAGGTATCTAGTTTACCAGAATTTTACAGCATAAGATTTTGACTTCTCTACTAATACTTATGCCCAAAATACCAAAATCTGTACCTTAACAATACAAACAAATTCAACTAATTTCATGTTAATTATTGGACATACATAGAAATAAAAGTAGGAATTACTTCCTTCATATAAAATGTGTATTTATGAGTCTATTTTGTGTAGGAATTAATCTCATGTCATTCTGATCATTGTGCATAAAGATATCTCAATTTTTCCTCAACCTGGTCCAGAATCCGAAATTAGAAGTTCTCCTAAATTCAATAAATCATAAAAAATATGTAGAGGCAGAATTGAAGGTAGGTTCCTTCTTTAATTTTGTAGGAAAATGTCTTATATAACTACATAAATTTGATTTGTTATAATTAGAGGTCTCTATTACAACTTACACTAAATTTTCAGTCACTAGGTTAGAATATTCATCTCATCCCTTCATGCACATTTCTTACATTGTACTCTCTTTTAATTACTTCAAATTTAATTTAATCACAACAAGTTCCAGCAACCATATTCACATGCAACAACCAAATTCACATGCATTAAGGTAGCCCTAATCCCATACCTTGGCTGAATTTCTCCTAGTTTTCAATCCCTTGCAATTTCCTTTCCTTTACTCTTTCTACCCTCCTCTTCTCCTTCACAAACATCGTCATCTTTTAATCAAAAAATCCAGCACCATAATCAACTATTACTTCAACAAAAATGAAAAGAAGAAGGAGAAGATGAAGATGCAAATCAATTGAGATTATTACCTTACAATTGTATACTTAGTTGCTCTTGATTAATCAACATACAATGCCACTTAGATTTCTTGAATAATTTATAAGTTATAAATGAGAAGAGATGAAAGCTTTTCTAGTTTTTCCTCTCCAAATTCCCGACACTTCCATCTCACACACACCATCTCTCATCACATGTTTAACTTATATAATAGCAAGGGAAAATCCCCTTATTGGTCCCTTAAGAGTTTGCATGTAACACAACTGACACACACCTTTATGCATGCTATAATTTGACCCCTCCACTTAATCCTTATTTTAAATTGACCACTCAATTTAAACCCTTTTTTAAATTGACCTTTCAATTATTCACTTATTCACATTTGTCCCTAAAGATGCCGTAATTATAATTTTACCCCAAATTAATACTTTATACTTCAATTATACCCTCGATTAATATTAAACTTTAACATTAAATTTTATTTTCATGCAATTAATATAATAACACAATAATTTATCACTTGTCCCATACTTTATATGAAATTTTCATTTTTAATTTAATCTTAATCAAATAAAATCCTTCTCAAATCATGAAAATTTCAATTAGGGTCATGTAAGGGGTCTCACACACACTCTTTTATTTTTCATTCAATTTAAGCATAATTATGTGTATGTTTGTATGAGAAAGCTTTGATATATGTATGTACAATGTGAAATAATTGTAGGGAGGTAGTATTCAACATGGAAAATGATGGAGAGAAGTGTTAAAATGAAAAATAAATAAATTAGTGATGGAACCCTTAGTTGGCCGAATTTAACGGTAACGTGTAATATGAGAATTTTAATTATTTAATGAATAATTAAGCATGAAAATTAATTATGAGTTTAAAATAACTTATTAGGAATTTTTAGAATTTATTTGGATATATTTTGAATTTGAAATGTATTATGCTAAGGTGAATTTAGGTGGAATATAGACAATTAAGAGTGAAATTAGGCTTAAAACAAAGTTAAAGAACTAAATATAAATTTTGCATAGTATACCATGATTTATATGTAAAGAATAGTTATGTAATGGCATTTTTATAATTATAACGAGTATGAAGGGCAAAATTGTTAATAATAAAAAGTTTAAGGATCAAAATGTAAATTGTCATTTCAAGCAATAAATATGGGGACTAAAATGCAAATTTGCCCTTTAAAGAGAATTAAAAGTAAAAAGAAGTTAAATTAGTAAAATGGAAATTAATTAAGATAAAATAAGGTAAAAAGAGATTATAGGAACCAAATTGTATTTTTTCACGTAAATAAAGGAGTAAGTGAAATTAATAGAAAAATATATGTATTAAGAAAATTAAAGGCAAGGAAAGTCAACCAATTCAAAAGAAAAGGCAAATGAAATCTAAGGTAACGGATAAAAAAGTCCAGGGGTTTAATTGTAATCTTACCTTAAATTAAAAATTTTTATAAGATTTAGTAAGAAAAGATTATTATAAAAGAAACTAAAGAAAAATAAATAAATTTAGAATTTAATCATGACAAGAATAAAGTAATAGAAGGTTCAAGGGCTAAACTATAATTTGACAGTTGAAAAATAATTATGTGGTAATTAATTAAGAAAAATAAGTATTCAAAAGATCCAATAACAAAAAGGCCAGGATGTGATAAGTAAATGTAAATTTTGTGAATACAGCAAGGGAAAGGATAAAATCATAATTAATTGGAATTTAAGGGACTGAATAATAAATTAACTAATATTTTATATTAAGAAGTGAAAATGAAATAAGAAAAAATACAATATTAATAAAAATGAGAAAAGTAAGAATATTAATGAGAATAAGCAAATGTAATAATATATGTGTATGAATGGAAATTTATAGTTTATGAAGAATATACATGTATGATTATTGTAATAATAGTAAGAAATATGAAATGTGTGTGTATGTATATATATATAGTGTATGTATAGACAAAGATTGAATTACAAATGAATGAATAAGATATAAGTAAAAGTATGTAAGGAAACATAATAGTACATGGACATGTATGATATGAAATGTGACAAATAAATGTATTTTTGCCCTTGGTTGTCTGATAATGAGATCTAGTATAGGATATAGTTGGCTAGTCATAGGAACACATTTACCATGGTCTGGGTCACAATGACTTGATTTGGTAGGCTAATCATGGTCTACCCCATATCACAGATTCATAGATTACAATGTATTATAATGTTCATGCTCTGTGATCCTTCGGGGTCATCTACTATTGGACCTTCGGGTCTGTGTTTCATGTATCCGATTCAGAGATTTCTACCAGACTAATGCTAAGGGCAACTTAAGGAAATAAGATAACAAGTATAAAATAAACTAGTCAAGACAAGCAATAATTTAATGAACCAAGTTAAAATTTAACAACATTAATGTCATTGATGTAATTAAAATATAAATAAGTATAAAGGTGAGATTAATAAATATAATTATAAAGAGACAATGATAATAATGAACAAGTAAATGGTAACATGAATTAAAATGTCCATATGCAATTTGAATATAAATCATGAAGAATAGAAAGAGGTAATTATGTAACTAGACATGACAATATAAGAAAACATGTTAAGTTAAATAAATAAAAAATTATAAAGGAATGAGAAAATCTGGATTGTGAGTACAAGTAAGCAAGAAGCATAAAAGTAATATAGTAGCATCACCATGCTACACATGTTAAATTTAGAACAGTGAAAATGAGAAATAGGAATATAGAAATAATTATAAGTTTAATAGTGCCTAATCAAAATATGATCAAAAGTTAAAGAATTATTTTGTAAAAATATCACGATGAACAAAGGAAATAACTGAAATGCTAGTTTATGTAAAGCCATGATAGATAATTATTAAAGATAAAATAATTACTAACATAACTCAAGTAAATACGAAAATAAATAAAAGCAAAGGTACGATTAAAATTAACAGTGTAAGTAAGACCATGAATAATAGTAAAGCTTTAAATTAAGTACACTAAAATATAAACTTGAAAATATGGAACCAAGACAAAAAAAATTTAATAGTAACTGACGCTGTCAATTTAAAATAAGAACTTAAGAAAATGAAGTTATTGAATGATGTAAGTAAATAGTGAAAACTTAAAGCAAAGTAAGTAAATACATTGTAATGATGTAAAGAAACAAATAAAGATAAAGAGATTGATTAATTAGAATGTTTAAACTGAAATAAAAGTTAAGTATAATGATACAAGATGAGTATGTAAATAATAATTTTAAGTAAATTAATGACAGAATAAACAAGTTTAATGTAAAACATAAACTTAAATTTTATAAGTACGTATAAGATATATAAGCCAATATCATAGAATAAAATAAAATAAACATGATAAAATATAAATATGAGCTACTAAACAGGTTAATAAAAATTAATGGAATTAGCAGAAATCCAAAAGTAATAGACAAGTAATACGGGCATGAAAAGATAATATTTATGCATAAATACAATAATGACAATGATAGCGTATGCTTGCATGTTTATGTGTGTGTTTGGCTATTTGTAAAATATTAGAATGTATCCATCACTGATTATTATATGCTCAGCATATAGTGTTTTACTACGGACAGGTTATAGAAGAATTGCAAGGACTTAAAGTGATTGAGATTTGCATAAAGGGCCAAGAAAGTGAATTGAAACAAGGTTCGAAGTATAATTAATTATGGCATGTATATGTAATTCTCAAATACAGTTATGTATGAATTTTTATTGATGTATATGAGTGTAAGTATATAAAAAAATTATGTCTAGTGTAACATATCTTGCAACAGTTACAACATTGTGGTATATATTCATTGTAGGTGTAGTACATGTAGTGTATAAGGGTGTTACGTGATTTGTTCTAGATTATTTAGTTTGGAATTGCCATTGGTAGATGAATGTGACATGTTACAATGACGATATTTATGAAATAGTATCGAGTTTTGAGGTAAGAAATCCATATCAGTAAATGACTTTGGATGCAATTGGGTCTAATTTTAATCTTGACACCTATTAGACACCTTTTAATATAGAAGACCAAACTACTTACAATTCTAACCAAGTAGGTCCATCTAATGTTAATGTAAATTTAGTATATGAGATTCTTAATCCATAATGTGAGCAATTTTATAATCTTCTTGAATCTGTAATGCGAAGTTGTATCCCAATTCTAATAACCATTCTTAACTTTCTATAATTGCAAGGATGTTATATGCCAAATTTGAGTTTAATCTATCGAAGAGGTTTTTTGATGCAAACACCCAATTGTTTGAAGAAGCTTTGCCTGAAGGCAACATATGACTTGACAATTTTTACCAAACAAAAAAGCTTGTTAGAAGCTTAGGCTTACCTATCCAAAAAAAATGATTGTTGCAATAAAGGATGCATGTTGTTTTGGTGGGAATATGAGAACTTGACACATTGTAGGTTTAGTAATCACCTCGGATTCAAAATACATCAATTATAATGATTTATCAATCAAAAGCAACAACAATTCATATGAGATGACATCATAACCTTGTCCAAAGTGAAAGGGTTATGCAACATCCTTTTGACTCTCTAGCCTCGAAGCATTTCAATGAAACTCATCCTTTATATTTTGTTGAGACTAGAAATGTTAGGTTGGACTTGTGCACAGACAATTTTCAACCAACCGGTCAATATGGTAAAAAATACTCTTTATGGCCTGTAATCCTCATGACTTACAACCTACCACCTTAGATGTGTATAAAGATGGCTTACATGTTTCTAACTATTATTGCACCCGACCCTAAGAATCCAAAACAAAAAATTAATGTCTATCTGCAACCTTTGATTCATAAGTTGAATGAATTATGGGATAATAGAGTATCAACATATATTGTGTCAAGGAAGTAAAACTTTTTGATGTGAGTTATGCTGATGTGGACAATTAATGACTTTTCATCATATTCCATGATGTCTGGTTGGAGTACATATGGGAAATATGCATGCCTATATTGCATGGAACATACACAATCATTTAGACTAAAAAGTGGTGACAAACAAATATGGTTTGATGATCATAGGAAATTTTTTTCTCCTGATCATCCATTTAGGAGAAATAAATAGAACATTAAAAATGGGCATGTTAAAATAATGCTACCACCACCAATTAGAATTAGTGAGGAAATTCTTCAAGAAATTGATCAGTGGGGTTTAGTCAAAGCCGCTGAGCTTGATGTGAAAGAGGTTAATGGGATCATACGTCATTCTTATGGTTAGAGGAAATGAAGCATGCTTTGGGATTTACCTTACTGGAAAACAAACATGATTCGAAACAATCTTGATGTCATGTATAGTGAGAAAAATGTATTTGACAATGTGATTAACACGGTTTTATATATTGAAGGCAAAATAAAAGAAAATGTAAAAGAACATTCAGATTTAGAAAAATATTTTTGTCTTCCAGACTTCACAATGGGTCCAGAAAGTGGCAAATATCCAAAAGCATGTTACACCTTGGATAAGAAATCAAAAGAAGTATTGTTTGAATGGATGAAAGAACTTAAGTTTCTAAGTGGTTACATTTCAAACTTTGGTCATTGTTTTGACATGATAAAACTCAAATTATAGGGTATGAACAGTCATAACTGCCATGTATTTATGCAACAACTAATTACTATTGCCTTCTATGAATTTCTTCCTATTATTGTGTGGTAAGTCCTTATACAGGTAAGCTTAATTTTTAAGGATTTAACATCCATTGCTCTTCATGTTAATGACATCAAAGCATTGGACTCAAATGACCTTCCCTCATATCATTTACAATCTATAAAACACTTTCCTCTGGCTTTTTTTTGACTTAATAAAGTACATAATGATACAGTTACCATATGAACCAAGGGTTCCTAGCCCTGAGCAATATTGGTAGATGTATCCTTTTGAGAGGTAATTGTTTATAAATCTAAATTAATTCTAGTACATAATAATGTCAAAAGTATTTAATAAATTGATTATCTATATTTTCCATTGGCAGGTTCCTTCGAACTCCTAAAAAACGATTGCAAACAAATCAATAGTAGGGGCATCTATTTGCAATGCATACTTTCTCTCATAGTCATCAAATTTTTTCTCACATTACTTTAAACCTCATGTCAGTACTCACCACCGATGAGTTCATCATAATGATGATGGAGATTATACTCTTACTTGGGCTGAACTAGCTCAGAACTTTGTGATTAAGCCCTAACATCGAAAGAATATAGGTTAGCTCATAATTGTATTCTACTAAATTGTGAGGAGGCTAATCCATTCTTGAGGTATATAATGATCATATATTTTATTTTCTTGCGAGATTAACATGGATCATATCTTAATTTTTTAATTTATTTTTAATTTATTGTAATAAAGCATATATTGCAAAAACTTACGAGAGAAGCACCCCAATCTTATAGCAAGTCAAATAGATGCAAATATTGACCATTACTGTATAGATTGATTCAAATTATATGTAATGCCATCTCAATATGTATGTATAACACATAAATATCATTTAAAATGTCAGTGATGATAACTTGGGTATTTTTGGGTATTTTTTTCAAAATAGGTCCGTTGCAATGGAACTGACAATAAAAAAATATTCATAGTTTGTAAAAGAAAAACCATTTTAGAGAGTCAAGTGCTACTCGATGTACTTTGTAAATGGATACAAATTTCACTCTAAAAGTCATGGTTCTAGTAGGCGTTAAAGGAACAGTGGAGTTTGTATAAAAGGATCCAACTTAGGTGATAATGTTGGTGATTATTATGAATGGATTGAAGAGATCATACAGATGGAGTACCCTTCATTATTAATAAAGGGGGTTGTATTGTTCAAGTGTGAATGGTACGATTCAATATTTGATGTTGGTGTTAAGGTTCATAGTCAATACGGATTGGTTAATGTTAACTAGCATTTTCAATTCAACAAGTATGAACCATTTATCCTAGAAATGCAAACAACTTAAGTGTATTATGCGAGATATCCTACTTTGAGAATGAATAAAGCAAACTAGTCAGCAATGTTCTTGGTTAAGCCAAGGGAGATCATTGAGACATCAAATTTTAGAGATGACACAGATGCATTTTCCAATACATACCAAATTGAAGAAGTTGGTGTGCATGAGATCAATATGGATATTGGTACCGAAGAGTATATATATTTGCATGACCTCTGGAGAAAGGTTATTGAAATTGACACTGATGATGGAATTGTGTAAGAACTACAAGTGGAAGATAAAGATGAAGAAGAAATTTTAGATTATAATAGCAATGAAGATGATGAAGAGGAATATCATTATTCATCATATAGTGATTAATTAAATGTAAATGGTTAAGCAATCATGTAGTCACATGCTAAACATATTAATTATATTTTATATTTGGCAATATAATTTATGTTATATATAATGAAATTATGAAATCACTGGATGTTATACAAGTATGGGTTATGGTAGAGGACAAGCAACTGGTGATTGAGGACATCAAAGAGGTAGATCTAGATTGGATTTAATTAATCCACCTTATAGAGAAATGGAAGAGATCCCTGGTGACCTTACAATAAACAGTTGAACTACCCCCTCCCCTATGACAGATCCGTATACTAGATTAAGTAACCCACTAAATCTTACAATTAATCTGCCAGCACTTGATACTTTAAATTTCGATAATGTTGTGGCATTAACTCTTAGTCCTCACACTGCTAATAGCATTACATCAACTACATGTGAAGAAATTAATGTAAACAATAACAAATTGCACATAATAGTGAACTAAAAGGGCTTATGAGTGCTTTTATCTCAACAAATTCTAAACAAGTTAAAAAAACACATGTAACATGATGTCTATTTTTAAATAATACAATTTGCAGGCTAGAACCTTCCTCCTAATGCTATAGGATTATAACCATCAGCTTTCATCAGTGTACAAACATTAATGGAGTTAGTTGGAAGAAGGTTTTAAGAGAAATTAAAGAATTTTACTGGGGAGAATTCAAGGTACATGTATACTTTTTCATTAAGAATTATGCATTTAATTTATAATGAATTAATGAATATTATTATTCAAATTAAACTACTTCTAATATAATTGAAGAAAAAGTGCCATTAGGATGTTGAAATCAACAGTATCATTAGGATAGGCTAGGAGATAGAGCCATATAAAGGTATAAAGATTATGTTTACAATTTAAACATGGCCAAAGAAAGCCAAATAACTTCCCAAAAGCTAAATGGATTAGTTGGAATCAGATTTTTAATCACCCTACATGCATTCAAGTGTTAAACCAAAAAAAGCTCAATTGTTATGCAGGAAATGAAGACAAAGCTCCTGGATCATACACTGGTGGGATGATTTCTATTGGTGAGCATATCTCATGATTGGTAAGCATATTAATTAGAATGTGAATTTATACTTTAATATTAGTAACAATGCTATTTTACATAATATTTTATAATTCTTATAGGGATTTGAGTAAGCTAAAATCATGTTCAGTAGGATGGAAATTCACTTTTGAATCATTGATTAAAAGTGCATCTCTATAAGTAGAGGATGGTTATGAGAAATTAAGCTAAAATTCTTTTGTCATTAATGGATATGGATGTCTGTACTTGAAGTTTGATGTGTATATATTTTGGGTTTTCATGATTTAACTATTGTGATTTTAAGTAGCAACTACTTGCATGGCATTCTTTGTGTTTATGCCAAGAGACACATTTAGTGATGGTGGTGGTAGTTTTATTAAAATAATAAAGGAATAAAAAGTAACATAAAAATATTATTATAATAGTTTTGCTTATGTTGCACATGATATAAGAGAAGGTGTATGGTCGATCACCTATAATTCCCGAGGCCTACCTGCATATGCACACTATAAATTGTGATGGGGAAACCTATGTGGTAGATCGTAGCAAAGAGGTGCATGTAAGTAATATGGAATATAATTGTTTTATTTTTCATAGATATTTAAATGGTAAATGATTGTAAATTATGAGTTGTTCTCATATTTATACTTATTAAAATTTATTATTGTTTTATAGGAGATAAGTCATTTACGGATGAGTTTGAGTTGTTTTTTTTTTGAGATAGCTCGATGCAATAAAAGGAAAAAAAATATAAAGACTTGGCTTATATGTACCTCCTATTGTTTCTCAATCAGGTCCATCATGTGGTGTTGGTACAAGCAATGCCTCCTAATTAAGTGTGATATTATTGACAAAGGAAGATGTCCAGGAGATTGTTGCATGGACTATTCGCCATTGCTTCCTTATTTGGGGGCTCAACAACAAGAAGTTCACCCTAATACTTGTACTCTAGCACTTGCACATGATGATGTTTCTCCTTCAGGTGCACAAGGAGATAATCCACACGATGATCCTCCATCTGGTAATCACGATACTACCTTAAATTGACATCGCCACTACTTACTAAGTATTTTATTTAAACATTATTGTTAATGTTAATTTAGATGTTATTTTTAATATTATGGTTTATTGCTTAGGATGGAATTATGTGAGATGATAAACTCATTTAGTATTTCAAGTAATTTTTACTTATATGTTAGTTATAACACGATATTATATTTTATATTATAAATTTACAAATTACATTATGATTTGCATTTATATACTTATGTATGGTCTCCATTCAATGTTGGGTAAACAATGAATTTATTTATTATTGAATGATATTTAAACAAATTCACAAATATTAAAAAAATAATTTAATTTTTTCAATTAGCAATGAAACTAGAGACAAAACTTTTAGTTGTTAAAAATATGCTAATCCAGTAAATAGAAACAAATATTAGCGACTGTATTTTTCATTGTAACTTTTTAGCGACAAAAAATAATATGCTAAATTTATTTCAAAAGGACTCAATTTTTAGCCACCAAAAATAGCGACAAAACATTTGGCCGCTAATATTTTTTTATAATAAGGATGACTGATTTTATGGGTTAATTAGTGATGAATCTTTTTCTTATAGTGACAAAATTTTCGTCGCTATGTATATCAACTGTTTTGCTTTTAGTCGCTAAAAAAGCCAACGAAAACCAAATTGCAACATTTGGTCGTTTAGTCACTATAGTGAAATAACTGCATAATTTTTTCAATTAGCGATGAAATTTGTCATCGCTAAATCCCTTTTTTTAGTTATAATATAACTTTATGAGCTCAAAATTTGGCTATCATAATAAAAGGTATTCCATAATAATTTGGTCCAAGAGTTATGTCGATATAGAATTAAGGCAACGTTTATCACATTTATTGTAATAAAAATCCACCTCCAATCACTTATATCAATATAACCAATGACATAGATGTGTAGAATAGAAATTACATGCAATGAGATCTAAACATGTCTATTTCCAACTAATCCATCTTAAATCTTAGTGAGATCAACCATACTAAAATCAAAGTGTGAATAGCTAAAATTAACTTTATTTCTGCAAGAAAAAGTAACATTATCCTTAAACTAAATAACTAAAATGTATTTATAATAGAAAAGAAAAAATACAAAATAACAAACTCCTAATAAAACTAAATCAAATAAAATAATACCCATATGAGCATTGTACTCATGAAAGATTTTTCAGCAAATTAAGGTGTTTTATGAGTAAATAGTTATGGAAAGAAGGAAACAGTCGCTAAATTATGGCAGCAACAATTATTATCTTTTTTGTGACTAAATTTGCTGCAGACATTTCATTGATAATTTTTTTTCACTTTATTTTATTTGGGAAATTGATTTGTTGTAATGTAGCAACAAAAAACAGAATAAGAGAAAACGAAAAAAATTGAGCATGGAAGATTTAAATGCCACGTAAATATTTCGATAAAAGTCCATACCACACTTAATTCTTCTCCCTCCAACATGCTGATATGGTTTAAAGAGAAACACAATAAGGTAAATTGGCATATGAAAATGTTAGATCGAATATTGGTAAGGAGAGATAAGTTGAAATTTTGTGATTTTTATAAGTATATAGGCTCTATAAATAATAAGTGCAGGGCTCTAAACACTGAGATAGAGAGATTAATCTAAAAAGTATTATCGAAGAAATTTATTAGGCCTTCAACAAAATGTTCCTATCAATCACTTGATAACCATGGTTTACCAAACTTTGGTGAAGAAGAAAGAAGTTAAGAGATATAGATCGACAGAGGTACATAGCCTGCATAATAAACATGATAGCTAGAGAATCATCATATGGAAATGACTTTTCCAAGAAAAAGAAAGGATCCAAAGGTTTATACTTCTCAGCATAATATAAGAAATTTCCTTCAATTACAATATCACTCAAGGATATGGGGGACATCAAATTCCCAATAAAGATGCCCTTGTATTATAAGCACCTATTAATAATTTTTAAGTGAAAAGGATTATTATAGATAATGTTAATGTTGTCAATATGTTAACATTGGAAGCTTACAAGAAGATAGGCCTCTCGATCAGTGAGTTAAAACTCAGTTATATCCCACTAATTGATTGAGCAATGCAACCATTCTCATTCCAGGTTCAATTGATCATTTTGTTGACCTAGGCAATGAAGCAATTACACACACTTATAGAAGTAACTTTATAGTTATATGCACACCTTTTGCTTACAATACCATCTTGGTAGACCTATGCTTTTTCATACAATGGTTATTACAAGTATTAGGTATATGGTCATAAAAGTTTCAATGAAGAGAGAAGCAAAAATTCTCTAAGGAAATTAAAAGGCCTTATGAGAAGCTTATGTGACTATGTTCAAATAAGGCAAGTAAGTATATACTGTAGAGCTAGTAAAGGAGAAGGATAAAGGAAAAGAAAAAATGCAACCCATGAAAGACTTAGTTACCTATGAATTAGCTCCTAGTAGAAATGTGACACTCAGATTTGATTGTGATAATAATACCAGATCAAAAATTGTTCAAGTTGATGATCAACAAAAGTTCTTTTACCTTGTCACCGGAGGATATCCCTGGCATAGACCCCAAAGTCATCACATACAAGCTAAATGTAGATCCTAGATTTCCATAAATCAAATAAAAGTTGAGAAAGCACAACCCTGAGAGGAATAAGTTCATCTTAAAGGAAGTAGACAAACTTTGCAAAGTTGGAATAATAAGTGAAATACATTATCCAAATTGGTTGGGGAATATGGTACTTATGAAGAAGAAAAATTGGAAACTAAGAATGTATGTGGACTTTACCAATCTGAATAATACATGTCTTAAAGATAGTTATCCTTTGTTAAACAAAGATCAACTTATCGGTTTAATAGCTTGTAATGTAATTTATTCCCTCCTTGATGCCTATATCGGTTACCACTATATCATGATGGGGCTTCTAAATTAAGCGAAGACAAGTTTCATCATGAATGAGGGACCTATTGTTATAAGTTCATATGTTTGAGCTAAAGAATGTAAATGTAACCTATCAAAGGTTGATAAATAAGATTTTTAAAGACCAGATCAAGCAAAATATCGAAGTCTATATTGATTACATGATCATCAAAAGTAGGAGCAAATTTGACCATGAGACAAATTTGGCAAAAGTATTTGTAACACTATACAGATACCAAATGAAACTTAATCCTGAGAAGTGTAAGTCTAGTGTTTCCCCTGGTAAGTTCTTGGGTTTCATTATATCATAGTTAGGGATTAAAGCTAACCTAGAAAAGATGGAAGCCATTTTGGACATATGAAAGAATCTCATAGAGATCTAGAAGCTCAATGGTAGACTTACTACCTTGGTAAGGTTTATATCCTCCTAGGAAAAGAGATACATCCCATTCTTTAAAAGTCTATAGAAGAGTTAAATTTTTTTATGGGATGAAGATTGCTAGAAGGCATTTGGCAAATTGAAATAGTTTCTCTTTGAACCTCCTTTACTAAATCGACCAATACCAGGTGAAAAAAACTTTACCTTTGCCTCTCAATGTCAGGAGATGTAGTTGTAACATGCTAGCAAGAGAGAAAGATAATCAATATATGCCAATTAACTATATAACCCATGGTTTGAGAGGATCAAAGAAAAAAGGGCTAATTGAATAACTAATCAAAGCATTAATGATATGTATAAGCAAATTAAGACATTACTTTAAGGCCCCATACAACCATTGTAAGATCAAACAAACTGCTAAGGAAATTACTACAAAGACTCAACTTAGAATGAATAGCTTATTGAATGGGATGTCAAGCTGCAATCATTCGATATAAGATTTAAGCTTCGATCTACCGAAAAGCTTAGGCCTTAGCCAATTTTATTGTATAATTCATATCAGATACCAAACCTAACCGCAAGCTAAAAGAGATCACTTAAGAAATGTTGGTAGATGAAGCCTCAAAGGAATTGAAAGAAAGAGTAGGAATTAAATTGAACTTTAAAACTTCAAATAATATGGCTGAATATGAGGCCTTATTGGAAGGATTGAGGCTAGTTAAGTTAATTTGACTTGAGAACCTTAAAATTAAAAGTGACTCCTAAGTTGTTACAAGTCAAGTCTTAGGAACTTTTGATGCAAAAGAAAATAGTACGAAGAAATATTTGGCTAAAGTTAAGGCTGCAATTCAAGTGATTAAATTTGTAAGGGTGACTCTAACTATTTGGAAAAGTTCTTAGAGAAGAGATGGAATTAGTCAATCTACTTTCTAAAATGGCTACTATTGACAAAAATTCTAAAGGAAAGGATGTTATGGTTGAAGTGGTCTCATTCTCAACCATTGAAGAAGCTAAACTTATGGGATTGATGAACCCAATCATGTTTTATATCTATCTAGTAGCTTGCTTGAGAACCAGATGAAGCAAAAAAATAGCCAGAAAATCTCTAAACTATTCCCTAATCAATAATGGCCTGTACAAGAAGGATTTTAGCCATCCCTGGTTGAAATGCATTACTCCAAAAGAAAAAGACTATGCACTCAAAGAAATTCATGAAGGGTTATATGGAGACCATAAAATAGTATGAGCAATAAGTAGGAAATTCTTACAAATAAGGTATTTTTGGCCTACTACTTTCATAAATGCATAAACAAAGGCAAATAGTTACCCTCAATGCCAAATACATAGGAGAATAATTAGGCGACTTACTTCCGAACAATGACCTATCGGGGTATCTTAGCCTTCTAATCAATTAGGACTAGATATTTTAGGACCTTTCCCATAAGGAAAAATACAAATGAAGTTCTTAGTTGTGGAAATGGATAATTTCTCTAAGTGGATCAAAGTTGAACTTATGGTGAACATCATAACAAGTTAGATCAAAGGCTTTGCTTGGAAGGAAATCATATACAGATATGGCTTGTTGAAGGTGTTTGTCATGGATAATGGAAAGTGGTTTGATAGCTTTATCTTTATGATCCTTTATCTCTTATTTATGGTTCAAAAGTAGTCATCCCAGTGGAGATTGGTCTACTGTTGTATAAAGTAGAATTTTTCTCTAAGCATCAGAACTAAACAAAGAGAATACTCGAGGTTGATTTACTAGAGGAAAGAAGAGATTATGCAAATGCCAATATAGTGGCTTACAAGTAAAGAATTGCCTAGTACTATAATGTTAAAGTTAAGCCTAAAACCTTCAAAGTTAGAGATGTAGTGCTTAGAAAAATGGCGATAGGGCGAGAAAACTCTAATGTGGGCAAACTGATGCATAACTGGGAAAGGCCTTTCGAAGTCTTAAAGGTTATTAACTCCTACACTTATAAGTTATGAGGTATGGATGGTTAAGACATCCTAAAGACTTGCCATGTAGAATTCCTAAAAAAAATTCAAACGTAATGTTGCAATCCAATTTACCCAATCAATTTCTCCCATTAGAGTTTTCATTTGTTTCATGATTAAACATATTAATCAATAATGCATTATAGCACATTAAATTATGCATTAAAGCATTATATTTTAATGAATTCAAAGATATATCTTTTTTATTGATGTTTAAACTCAAGAACTTACAAAGAGTCAATAGATTGACCACAATTCTTTACAAGTTACTTCAAAATTCTTATAAAGTGCAAGTTACTTGATAAGATATCACATATATTTTCTAAGTTTTTCCTTTTTAACCATATAAAAAATCTTGTAAATAATGCTTGTTAAAGACTAAACATGAGAAAAGTAAATAGTAATAGTAAATTAAGACAAATTTAAAAATTTCATTAACAAAAGAAGAACTCTTATACAAGAAAAGTTTTGAAATCAAACATGTACAAAGTTAAACGAAACAAATTCCTAAAACTAATCTTCTATCTCCATAGGAGATGATCTATCACCCTTAGGAGTTTGCTCTTGAATTGCTAAGATTGCTCAATCCTCCCCAGTTTGTTGGTCTTTCAAAACATCTCCTATTCGATCAGCCTCCCCAATAAACAACTATGAATCATCCTCTACCTTGGCACCCATAGCATACAGAGGATCGTCTATTGTAGTCAATAGCATATTGGTGTCAACTGGACCTCCACTTGACTCCATAGTAGACAAAAGTTTCTCTATATCATTTTTGTACTTAGGAAAATCAATTGATATATCATAAACAATAACATTTTTTTAGATCAAACAGGGTTTACTCTAAAACCTTCTTCTAACCTAAAAAAAAACCTCTCTTTGAACCCTTAAGAGAAGAAGGACATTTAAAAATCTTCTATCCTTAAAACTCATGAAATAGAAAAAACTTTTAAATTGATTTAATTTGAAATAAAAAAGAAACTATTGAAGACCTTTAAATATTGGGCAATTTCACATTGCAAACATAAATCTTTGAAATAAGTGATTGCTCTCTAACCATTCAAATTTATTTGGATAGGGGCTACCCTATAAGTGCTTATAATAGCTCGCTCAAAACCATTAAAAAGGAATCTCAGATAGGAATAGAAGCACATCAAATAACATATAACAAATTTTCTATCTAAAAATGGAACATCTTTAATAGAAATTGATAGAAGACACTTATGGGTATACTATATGGTCAACAAATTAAATTTAGTCCTATAATCTACTACTTTGCTCACCCCAAGCTTAGAATGGTCAACTACTATTTCTTTCTTACTACAATTTACCATGAAACTAACATCCATTCATAAAAGGTGGAAAGCCTAGATGGACCCACACAAGTGACAACTATTTTTGAAAAACAAATCTACCCAAATATGAGAAAATAGAAGGAAAATATGAAGAGGATGACCCAAAATTATAAACTACCCAAAACTTACCAAGTATTTGAGGTTTTGCTGAATTCACTAGAAAAGCTAAATGAATTCCCAAAAACATGCCTTCGAAAAAGAAGAAAATAGTGCAAAAAAAACTACTCAAAAGCACAAATTGGGATTCTAAAAGCGTGAAGAGACAAAGAGAAAAATAAAAAAGAAGGCACCTATTTATAAAGAGAATTTGAATTTAAAATTTTGAGTTGCCCTCCATAGGAATATTGACATGTGGAGAAATCATCCTGACACAATGCTATAACTAAAGAAACACTTTCTCTAAAAGACTTACTATTTAATATGATTAGCCATTAATAACTAGCGTAGAATAGGAAAAATCAAAAGCACTATTTTAAGATTCATAATCAAATCTCTAGCTTCCCTTTTAAGATTTAGGTCAATCGAAGTTTCAAGGGAAGATGAATGATTATACTTAATACATTATCCTTTATTGGGTTCTTACGTAGGAGTCCAAAGCCTAGTTCACATGTGGGCTTACCAAAGGCCCACTAATCTCCTAAGTAAAGTCTCCTTATAAGCCAATCGAAGTTTATCTTTACTTAAGGTGTCACATCAGTAGACCTAGCCCTGTCATTTGTAGACCTAATCCTACAAATGACATAGTAGCCATGATTAGCACTAAATTACAACCAATTTAACATGCAAATTACAATCACTATAAATAGCCCCTCAATCCCAATAGGTAAAGAAAATTTGGCACTTTTTAAAGACCTTTTCTCTCTAGATTTTCTTTCTTTAATTGAAGTTTTAAAGTGTCAATCCCCTGTAAGCAAGAAGCAAGCATATTTCTAATGTTTACTGTTGTCTATCTTCTGATTGGAACTCATCCCCTCAAATGAACTCTTCCAAAGTCAAGTTATAAGGACCCAACATACACCCTAGTAGTAATTAAGCATGTCTAAGGTGCATTAGGATTATGATATAAAGATATAAGTAATTGAAATATAGAAAAAATCTGAAGGGTATTAATTTAAAAGTTTAGGGCGAAATGTTAAATTTTTCAACTAGATATAAACATGAAAAAAATAGGCATATATCATGGATGAAAATGAAGTAAAAAATAATACTATATGTAAATATGGAATTATAGGAAATGGGAGGATTGAAATGGCATTTTTCATTGGCCCAACAAGTGGACCAATGATCATTCAACATGTGTGTGTAGAAAATTCCATAAAGAATTAAAAACCCATATAAATAGAAATAAATAAGAGAAAAATAATGGTTTTGGGCCACAAAAATACAAATTTTCTGCACTTTTCGCTCCTCACTCATATATAAACAACTCGCAAATTAAAGTAAAGGAATAACAAAATAGGCTAAGTGAATTGCTAAGTTTTTATGGGATTTTTATTTTATTCTTCATATACTTCTTTGTTTAAAAATAGGATTGATATTTGGTAAGTTGAAATGGATTCATATATGCATAGACATTGGATCCTGAGGTAGCTAAATTCAGAGTTATCCAATGAGGATATTGTTACTCATGTTATAGATGGAGAACAAAAGTGCCAATCAACATCCTTGGTTTTTACGGGTTTTTTTAAAAGGGTTTTTTCTCAGGTTTTAGTTTTTTAGAGCTAAAATAGATTTTAATTGCAAAAATTTAGGGTTTTTGTTGACACACCCATCACTCTTGATGTGATGCCCATCTATCAATCAGTTTGCCCTACCTGCCTAGGCTTCTACGCCCATTTATCTTTTTGCCTATAACTCCCTTTAAGTTGCACCTATGACTCAATGAGCAACGTGCACAAGTTAGCCCAAGTCTCTACAAGAAAGGGTAGATTGGTCATTTTATCTTTAAGATAAGTAGTACCCATTTGTGGCAATTTTTACACTTATCTTGCATGCTTTTACAGTTGGAAGATAAGGAAGAAGAATGATTTTTTTTAAATTTATCCTATAAAACATATTTTGATTATGATTGAATTTTTGAATGTTAAAGGGTAACTAATTGATATAGGACTTGAAATCAACATCATTACCACTTCTTCTTCTTAAAAAAATAGAGACAAAGAAGGAGAGGTGTTTTTTGACATACAGAGAGTTTTTAAAAAAGAGAAAAGTTTCAAGTAAAGAAAAAGGGGCAAAACACCATTGTTATTCGATAACTTTGAAAATGCAACGAGGAGGATGAAGCACCGGATTCGTTTAGATTTCTTTGAGATAAGCACACTAAAGGTAACACTCTAGGCTTATTTCGTTAGTTTTTTGCAATTAAAATTGAATAAATGTTATGTAAATAGTTTATTAGGTTTATTATTTGAAATTTTGATTTATAGATTTAATGATTCTATGTTATTTTGCATAGGTCTTTCTTTAATTTCATCATGCCATGATTATTGAAATCCATTAAAATCCATGTAGAAAAAATTGTTTATAAGCTTTTTATCCATCACTACATTTCGTGTTTTTTTATGTATTAAATTGTTGGTTGTTCTATTATTGGATTTTCATGATTAAAATGAGTTTCTTATCTTTATAAATGATTTTATTATGTTTTCAGATCATTTTACGCATGTTTAGGTGTAATTTTAGTCATTATATGCTTGATTTTCATTTGTATGCCTCGGGACTACACTTAGGGCATGAGTCATGAGAAGAAAACATTAGAGATGCCCTTCTCTTAAAGCGAGCAATGGGACATCACATGATTTTCCTTCATGTCACTCGCACCCTAGTTACCCTTCCCTCCTTTTCCACCTGCCCATCTGTAACCTTTTAGACTTTTTGGTTTGGTTCTTTTTCATGCATGTTTTTTTAGCATATATATCATATTATATAAATATTTGGTTTCTTGTTTTTCTGCATGAAATTTTCATTTTCTATAATTCATACATGTCTGTTGGTTTTTCTTTTTGTTTTTATTTCATTTATGTTTTTTATAAATTTAGTGTGCAATTATTTATTTGTCTTTTATTTATCTAGTTTCCAATCATTTATTTTTCTTTGTTTTTTGTTTGGCCTTATAAAGGATGTGCACATGAATTTCTTAACGAACAAAGTTTTGAAGGCTATAATGCATGTGTTATAGTAATCACTATTTTGTAATTTATTTTTGGCTTTTTAGTTTTCCTTTCATTTCTTTTTCTGCATTGTAATAATACAATATTTTTCACCTGCTAGCATAAAACTCACCCGAAAGATATATATAAATAAAAAATGGAGTTTTCCTTACTAAAAAGATCAATGTTCTATTTTCCTCCCAAAGTGACATACCAAAAAATAAGAGTTTTCATTAAAATGTAAAATAAATGTTTACTTTAAATTGAATGAAAATGACTTTTGTCAAGCGGAACGGGATCACTTATCCCTTTTTCTTTCTAAAACTCACAAAAAAAAACTCATTCTTTGTAAATATCCATGTGTAAACTAATGTTCCCATTTAGAGAAACATTTAATAAATTTCCCATTTTAAGTATGTTTTATTTTTTACTTTGTAAGTTAATTTTATTTCTATAGTGCTCTTTATAGCTTTCCATAAGTGTTTGTATGTGTTTTTAATTTTCTCTTAATAACTCGAGTGGAAAGAGTGATAGGAAATTAATCTCAAAAACTCATTTATATAAACATTAACTAAGGTATGAATAAGAGTGAAGTGTTGGAATTTTATGGTTACATGCATCACATACATGAGCGGAATTTTAAAATTTTTTAACCATATGATCTGATCTTGCCATGAATACACAATATAACTATATGAGAATAAGAAAAATCACCTTTGATTTTTGTTGAACAGTTGATTTTACTTCGCACCGGGTTGTCGCAAACCACAGTGTCCAAAATCGAACACCTCCTATGAGTAATCCACACTAGAGATGGGTAAATTGAACCAACAACTTGGTGTTCAACTAGGGCTGGACGAAATTCCCAAGAGCTAGCTTGGGAAGTGGCGCAAAAGGGAGAGAGTTTTTAGAGAAAAGACTTTCCTTTTGTTTTAATCACTTAACCCTAATTCTCATTAGTTGGCCTTTTATAGTTAGGTTAAAATTCCAACTCCTTAATGAGATTGGGCTCTTTAAAATTGCTGGAGAATTATTAATTGGGCTTCTGGAATTAATTATAATCATTTGGGCTTAATTAAATCCAAATTAAATCTTTTCATAAAAGACCATGCACAAAATCCACAAACTAGGCCCTTTGTGCATCTAATTGGATTTAAATACCCAAATGGATTCCAAATCCAATCAAATTAAATATGTGAGTTCCATAACACTTATGTAACATATATAAATTAATTTGGTTCAAGAAAAAGCCCTCCAAGCCCTTCTGTATGGAGTTGGCGTGTAGCCCTCTTCTGGAGGGCTTCCTCCAACTTCTTCATTCCTTTGGCCCTTTATAATTTCTCCAATGGTCCTATTAATTATTATATCAGTCCTATAACACTTATAGTAGTCTTATAAGACAATAATAATTAATCATGAAATACATTATTTCATTTAGGTCCAATTTACAGAACATTTCTCAAAAGTTCCGCGGACAATTTTATTTGATCATAATTAATTAAACTCTTTAATTAATTATTATCATATTCTCCTCTCTACCTTTATAATAATATCAAATATTATTATCCTTGTCATTTTACCATTTTACCCTTTTCTCTATATGTGTGTGACCTATTGGGTTCCTGTCCATGTTGGCAGTATAATATGTAATTGTGAGTTCTATTCAAAAATCACATGATTTAAACTCCTTTAAATCATTTTATCAATCTCTATTGATATTTTGATACATCATTATACAAGTCATGATTGGCCTCTAGCTAGGCATCATGACTACCCAAATGTCAGGAAAGTCATGTGGTTTGACTGTACCCTTCCATAGAAACAGTTACCGTGCAATTACTCCTTTCACCACTCTTATCTCAATCAGATTCTGAGTATGGATTTCTGTCAACTCATATAAATCTAATTATGTATGTTCTATTAATTTAACCATTGTTCCTAAAATGCCCTTCATGGATCTTCATCCATCTCGGCATATTACTCTGGCCAGAGATTCACTGAACAAGGTAATTATAGAATCATGTGAGATAACTTCCCTTGTTAAATCTGGGATGGTGAATCCTTTGTCAATCACTCAACTATCTTCAAGTAGGTCATGATATACCCAATCTCCTAACTATGTTCACTCCCAGTTGGAAGTAATCAGTTATGGAGTCAAAGTATACCACTTGCTACTTCAGATAACTTTGGTGATCTCAAGTCTAAGGATACTTGCACAACCGCTATGAAGAGATTCCTCACTGACATAGATTTAATATCCATATGAGGATTCTCTTTGCAGGTCTCCAATGAACTTGTTCCTCTAACAAGCATCCACATGTTAGCATTGATTATCATCCATAATCATAATTATGAGAACCATTGCTTGAACCATTCAAGAAGCATAACATGTGCTAGTCTGTCCGAATTAACAATGTCCTATCTTGTTAATTCTATGACTAGGGATATTTAGATATTAACACATTTGCATGCGATAGACATCTCACATCATGAACACTTTCATGATTGCCTTTGCACTGTGTTTATAATATCTAGGACTTCATTTATTAATTTAAGATTTACAAACTCATGTATTCAAACACAGCATTAATAAATGAATGATGCCTTTTATTAAGAATATAAATTTCATACATATGAAAAACATCCCTATTACATGGGCTCTAGGGCATACTCTCTAACAATCTCCCACTTGCACTAGAGCCAATCACTCATGTGTCTCAGACCCATGCTATTTATATGGTGATCATGCTTTATCTGGGAAAGTGCTTTAGTGAGGGGATCCGCCACATTGTCATCTGTGGGAACCCTTTCTATTTTCACATCATTTCTAGCTACTATTTCCCTTATGAGATGGTAGCGTCTGAGAACATGCTTGGATCGCTGATGAGACCGTGGTTCCTTTGCTTGCGCAATGGCTCCATTGTTGTCACAATATAAAGGAATCGGATCAACAATGCTAGGCACCACTCCTAGTTCGGTTATGAACTTTTTGATCCAGACTGCTTCTTTGGCTGCTTCTGAAGCAGCAATGTACTCAGCTTCTGTCGTGGAATCAGCAGTTGTTTCTTGTTTGGAACTTTTCCAACTAACTGCTCCTTCTCCCATTATGAACACATAACCAGATTGTGATTTACAATCATCTTTGTCAGATTGGAAGCTGGCATCTGTATACCCATTTACTTCCAAACTGCCCTCTCCATATACCAAGAATATATCCTTAGTCCTTCTCAAGTACTTAAGAATATTCTTGACAGCTGGCCAATGTTCCTCTCCAAAATTAGATTGGAATCTGCTTGTGACACTCAAAGCAAATGCTACATCTAGACGTGTACATAACATAGCATACATGATAGAACCAATTGCAGATGCATATGGTATTCTATTCATGCTCTCTCTATCCTCCAGTGTCTGTGGACACATAGACTTAGAAAGGTGTTTCCCACGACCATGGGTATAAACCCTTTCTTAGAGAGATCCATATTGAACCTCTTCAATACTTTATCTATATATGTACTTTGAGAAAGACCTAGCAACCTATTGGATCTATCTCTATAGATCCTTATTCCCAGAATATAGGATGCTTCTCCAAGGTCTTTCATGGAGAATTGCTTGGATAACCATATTTTAACAGATTGGAGAAGAGAAATGTCATTTCCCATGATCAATATGTCATCTACATATAGAACTAGGAAGACAATTGCACTCCCACTGACCCTTTTATACACACAAGGTTCATCTTCATTCTGTGAGAAATCAAACTCTTTGATTGTCTCATTGAATCGTATGTTCCAACTCCTAGAGGCTTGCTTCAATCCATAAATGGATCTTTGAAGCTTGCATACCTTTTCGCCATTTCCTGATGTGAATCCTTCTGGTTGTGTCATATACACATCCTCGGTAAGATTTCCATTAAGGAAAGCTGTCTTCACATCCATCTGCCAAATCTCATAATCATAATGAGCTGCAATGGCTAAAAGTATTCTTATAGACTTAAGCATCGCTACAGGAGAAAAAGTTTCGTCATAGTCAATACCTTCTTTTTGACGATAACCTTTTGCTACTAAGCGAGCTTTATAGGTAACTATATTACCTTCCATGTCAGTCTTCTTTTTGAAGACCCATTTGCACCCTATGGGTTTTATCCCTTCAGGTGGTTGAGTTAAAGTCCATACTTTATTCTCATACATGGAGTCCATTTCGGACTGCATAGCCTTAAGCCATAAATCACGTTCTGAACTGTTCAAAACTTCTTGATAGCTTGTAGGCTCATTGTCCTCTACTACAGTTATGCCTCTATCCGAATCAATGTGAAATCCATATCTCACAGGGATAGAACGCATCCTAGTAGATCTTCTAGGATTTTGTGTATAATCAGGTTCAACTGTAATCTCATCATTATGAAATTCAGTTTCGGGTTCAATCGATTGATCATCTTCTATTTGTGGGTCTTGAACTTCATCAAGCTCAATTTTACTCCCACTGTCTTCTCGTAGGAGAAATTCTCTTTCCAAGAAGACAGCATGCCTTGAAACAAACACCTTTTGTTCTAAGGGATGATAGAAATAATATCCAAACGTTTATTTTGGATATCCCACAAATAAACATTTGTCAGACTTAACATCCAGTTTGTCTGACATTGTCCTCTTCACATAAGTAGGACAACCCCATACTTTCATATGAGAAAGCGTGGGTTTCTTGTTATTCCACATCTCATATGGAGTAACATCAACCGATTTACTAGGAACTCTATTTAACACATAAACAGCAGTTTCTAGTGCATATCCCCAAAAGGACTTAGGCAAGTCCGCTCGGCTCATCATTGATCGAACCATATCTAATAGTGTTCGATTCCTCCTTTCGGATACACCATTGTGTTGTGGTGTATATGGAGGAGTCCATTGAGATAAAATCCCATTATCTCTAAGATAATCCTGAAACTCTTGACTTAAGTATTCTCCACCTCGATCTGATCTAAGTGTTTTAATACTTTTGCCAAGTTGTTTCTCTACTTCATTTCTGAATTCTTTGAACTTTTCAAATGCTTCAGACTTATATTTCATTAGATAGATGTATCCAAACCTGGAATAATCATCTATGAAAGTAATGAAGTAGGAGTAACCTCCTCTAGCATGTGTAGTCATTGGACCACATACATCTGAATGTATTAAGTCCAAAACCATTTTAGCTCGTTCTCCTTTACCAATAAAGGGAGCTTTTGTCATTTTTCCCAATAAACAAGATTCGCATGTATCAAATGATTCATAATCAAATGATCCCAAATCACCTGACTTGTGCAATTTGGTCATGCGTTTTTCATTTATGTGGCCTAAACGACAATGCCATAAGTATGAGGTATTTAGATTATCATGTTTCATTCTCTTGGTATCCACATTATGTACTTCTTTAATTAAATCAAGAACAAATATACCATTCTCAATGATAGCTTTTGCATAAAATATATTGTTCTTAAAAATGTAACAACATTTGTCCTTTAAAGAAATATCATAATCGTTCATCAAACAACTGAAAGAAATAATACTCTTGGACAAAGCTGGAACATAATAACAATTATTTAATTCCAGTACTAATCCACTCGGAAGAGGCAAATGATAAGTCCCCACAACTGTTGTAGAGATGTTTTGTCTAGTAGCTGACTGCAAACATATCTCTGCCTTTCCAACTCTTCTAAAGCTTCTAAGCCCCTGTAGATCATTACATAAATGAGATCCACATCCGGTATCTAATACCCAAGATTGTTTTGAAGCAATAGAACAAGTATTAATTTCAATCATATGAATACCTGAAGTAGATGCAACAGCTTGCTTCTTCTCCTTAAGAGAATCTAGATAGGCCTTGCAGTTACGCTTCCAATGACCATCTTTTCCACAATGGAAGCGAGTTCCTTTGGGATTCTCTTTCTTGGCAACCTTCTTCTTGGAGATCCCACCATTCTTTGGCTACGCCTTGGTTATCTTCTTCTTCTGCTTCTTGCCTTTAGCAGAAGTGACAACCATGACACTTTTTGGATCTTTCTTAAATGATCCATCAGCTGTCTTGAGCATGTTGATTAACTCAGGAATGGATACTTGGATCTTGTTCATGTTGAAGTTAAGCACAAAAGGTGCATAACTTGGAGCCAACGAGTACAAGATTAAATCTATGTATAGATCATTATCCATAACATAGCCAAGTCTACTCAAATGCTCAATATACCCATACATCTTCAATGCATGAGCAGCAGCTGAAGTGCCTTCCACCATTTTGCAACTAAATAGAGCTCGAGCAATCTCATATTGCTCAGTTCTAGCCTGAGAAGAATAAAGCTCCTCTAGATGCGAAACGATGGTTCTAGCATCCATCATTTCATGTTGCTTCTGAAGCTCCGAGGACATAGCACCCAACATCAGACATGCTGCTGTTTCACTATCCTCCATGTATTTTCGATAAATGCCTTTGATCTCATCAATGGCATCATCTGATGGAAGTGGTGGTGGATCTTTATCCAAGACATAATGGATCTTTTCAGCCCTGAGAACAATTCTCACTTGCCTGATCCAGTCAGAATAGTTGTTGCCAACCAGCTTGTTATCCAAGATTGATCGTATATTAATGTTTGATGTGCTCATGATGATGACCTAGATGTGAAAAAGAAAAGATATGAGAGTATGTTCATATATATGTATGCATTAATAAGGTCTTTAATTAATCCATTTACTCCCACTATTTTATTGCGAATTAATAGCCCTCACTATATAATCTGAGAAAACCCGATGGTTCTCTTGGTGGGCCAATATCCAATCCTTGATATGTAAGTTGACCTTGACTGTGGTCAACAAGCCGAATTCCATACCCTTGAAAGGTAGGTATCTTTATACCAATTGTGTCTCTACACAACTATTGGATCATTAGGTTATCAACTCTTGATGCATGCATATCATATATGCATTCCCTAATCTTGCCTCTAGAACCATTAGCCTTGACTGTGGTCAACAAACTAATGGGCTAGCTAAGATGACCCATTTAATTAGATTTGAACATATTCGATATAATGTGAGCTTGACTGTGGTCAACAACCCACACTATAAAGAACTCTGGTTCTCCTCAAATTAATGGAAGGCTTATATACCTTAGTATTTGTTTGAGGGTTTTAGTTAATTAAGTCTCATCATACATGGTTGGCATACATTGGTATGCATCCTATATCTATCACATAAATATAAGCATACAAATATGGTATAGTTATGGACTTCACTACATTGATTTCCCCGAGCCAAGAGGGAAATCAAAAGGTCACACCTAGGTAGTATGCATGATTCAAACAAGAAAATAATTACATTATCTTCAAGCTTGTTGGATCTCCATCCGGCCCATCTTGCTCCTTGATATTGGTTTCCATCTCTATTTCTAATTCTAATCTAAGTAATCTAATTACATATTACAATTTGAAATGAAATACAAACCAAAAACAAGTGGCCGGGACATGAAAGTCCTCATTGGGCCAAAACATGCATTATGCTCAATCACATTGGGCTTTGTCCATAACTAACCATCATGCCAATCATTCACCCTTATATGCCTCTCTAATGCATAAATAAATGGATTACTAACTTTGTTTCAACCTTTGAAACTATATTTTGAGTTATTTAATGATGTGATCAAATTAGGAAACTTTTTCCATTTTGGAAACTTTCATTTTAGGAAACCTTTTTGCATGAATATGTTCTTGCCTTAATAATCAATCAAATTGATTATTAATTAATTATAAATTAATTATTTAATTAATTAATCATATTAAATAATTAAAAGAATCAATTTTGGGCTTAAAATAAGTGTAGGCCGAAACCCACAGAAGAAAAACCCTAAGTATGTTCACACACAAACTAGTTTTGTGTCATTTGGACCATTTGGGCCTTTTGGAATGAGCCAAGCCCACTCCAGCCCTTAAAACCCATTAATAAACTTAATTAATGTTTATAATAGTTAATTTAAATCAGCTCATTGGGCCCACCAAGTCATTTACTAATTTAAACCAAGTCCGTAAACATAATTAAGCCCATTAAGTGGTTTTAATGAATTAAAATTAATCAAATTAATTTAAGGCCCATTTTAATTAATCCAATTAATTAAAAACACTTTAATATATCATATATATCAGATTTAGAAGATCAAAAGTCGTTCTAACCATGAACACATCAAGAACACACGAAGAACACCAATTTATCGAACTTTTCGACAAAACTAGTTTTCATGCAAAACTTGTTCGATTTTAATTCCGTTCGATCCTACGGCTTAATATCACATATTAAAGACATAAAATATCATCTAAATGATTTTTAAATGGACCCATAAGAAATTAAATTAGAACAGCCCCTACATTACCTAGGGTTTCACGCCAAACCCTAATGGGTTTCACGCAAAACCCTAGTCACTTTTCTTCAAAAGTTCCGTTTTTGTTTCCGTCAAATTTATTTGATCACACATACAACCAGAAATCAATATTTCTCATTCATGAACAATCAAATCTAATATTTTAAAGTTCATGAAATAAATAACTCAAAACAAAACAAAACTTATTCCGCAGAAAAATATAGAATTGTGTATCCATGGCAAAACCAAGGCTCTGATACCATGTTGGAATTTTATGGTTACATGCATCAACATACATGAGCGGAATTTTAAAATTTTTTAACCATATGATCTGATCTTGCCATGAATACACAATATAACTATATGAGAATAAGAAAAATCACCTTTGATTTTTGTTGAACAGTTGATTTTACTTCGCACCGGGTTGTCGCAAACCACAGTGTCCAAAATCGAACACCTCCAATGAGTAATCACTTAACCCTAATTCTCATTAGTTGGCCTTTTATAGTTAGGTTAAAATTCCAACTCCTTAATGAGATTGGGCTCTTTAAAATTGCTGGAGAATTATTAATTGGGCTTCTGGAATTAATTATAATCATTTGGGCTTAATTAAATCCAAATTAAATCTTTTCATAAAAGACCATGCACAAAATCCACAAACTAGGCCCTTTGTGCATCTAATCGGATTTAAATACCCAAATGGATTCCAAATCCAACCAAATTAAATATGTGAGTTCCATAACACTTATGTAACATATATAAATTAATTTGGTTCAAGAAAAAGCCCTCCAAGCCCTTCTGTATGGAGTTGGCGTGTAGCCCTCTTCTGGAGGGCTTCCTCCAACTTCTTCATTCCTTTGGCCCTTTATAATTTCTCCAATGGTCCTATTAATTATTATATCAGTCCTATAAAACTTATAGTAGTCTTATAAGACAATAATAATTAATCATGAAATACATTATTTCATTTAGGTCCAATTTACAGAACATTTCTCAAAAGTTCCGCGGACAATTTTATTTGATCATAATTAATTAAACTCTTTAATTAATTATTATCATATTCTCCTCTCTACCTTTATAATAATATCAAATATTATTATCCTTGTCATTTTACCATTTTACCCTTTTCTCTATATGTGTGTGACCTATTGGGTTCCTGTCCATGTTGGCAGTATAATATGTAATTGTGAGTTCTATTCAAAAATCACATGATTTAAACTCCTTTAAATCATTTTATCAATCTCTATTGATATTTTGATACATCATTATACAAGTCATGATTGGCCTCTAGCTAGGCATCATGACTACCCAAATGTCAGGAAAGTCATGTGGTTTGACTGTACCCTTCCATAGAAACAGTTACCGTGCAATTACTCCTTTCACCACTCTTATCTCAATCAGATTCTGAGTATGGATTTCTGTCAACTCATATAAATCTAATTATGTATGTTCTATTAATTTAACCATTGTTCCTAAAATGCCCTTCATGGATCTTCATCCATCTCGGCATATTACTCTGGCCAGAGATTCACTGAACAAGGTAATTATAGAATCATGTGAGATAACTTCCCTTGTTAAATCTGGGATGGTGAATCCTTTGTCAATCACTCAACTATCTTCAAGTAGGTCATGATATACCCAATCTCCTAACTATGTTCACTCCCAGTTGGAAGTAATCAGTTATGGAGTCAAAGTATACCACTTGCTACTTAAGATAACTTTGGTGATCTCAAGTCTAAGGATACTTGCACAACCGCTATGAAGAGATTCCTCACTGACATAGATTTAATATCCATATGAGGATTCTCTTTGCAGGTCTCCAATGAACTTGTTCCTCTAACAATCATCCACATGTTAGCATTGATTATCATCCATAATCACAATTATGAGAACCATTGCTTGAACCATTCAAGAAGCATAACATGTGCTAGTCTGTCCGAATTAACAATGTCCTATCTTGTTAATTCTATGACTAGGGATATTTAGATATTAACACATTTGCATGCGATAGACATCTCACATCATGAACACTTTCATGATTGCCTTTGCACTGTGTTTATAATATCTAGGACTTCATTTATTAATTTAAGATTTACAAACTCATGTATTCAAACACAGCATTAATAAATGAATGATGCCTTTTATTAAGAATATAAATTTCATACATATGAAAAACATCCCTATTACATGGGCTCTAGGGCATACTCTCTAACATGAAGTACTGAACAATTTTCGGTTTAGGCATCATAAGGTTAGAATACTTTTTTCCAATGTTTTATTGGGTGGCAATGTTGCAACGTCGGCAAGTGTACCGAATCGACAAGTAATATCATGGGGATTTTAAGACCACAGATATCGAACCTTAGGAAAATGGTTGCCACAAGTAAAATTGATTGATTGGAGAAATGTGCTTAAAGAATTACCCAATTTGTTGATGATTATAGAGCATTCAAAATTGAAATTTATTAACTATAAAATTAATGTAATGTAAAGTATAAACTACCAAAACACCAAAAGCAGAAATTATGCTATTGACAAAACTAATAATGACTTAAAATGTTGATCGAGAAATCTAATCCTCCCTTTCCCATCCAAGGTTCATTTTAAACATAATGTTCATATGTCTTGGATGTGGTCAACCCATCTAAACACTTAGTATCCCATTTCGAAGCCTACTATTCTAATTACTCGATATCCCATTCTGGAGCTTATCCAATAGCTAGCATAAACACGGGTCCCAAGACCTAAGTGTGAATTAATATCCCATTTGGAGCTTACTAACCTAACACTTATTCATTTTCCTCCCTTTTTTAGATATTACCAAACACTAACCCTAGGTCTAACAACTCATATTTCGAAAATTCCATCAACATTACAGCTTATATGAGGTAAAACTGAACATTCATGATATGAACATACAATAAGCATTTATTTATCAACTTGAATAAGTATCACATTCCGTACTTACCCAATGGCTAGCATAAGCATGGGCCCCAAGACCTAAGTTTGAATTAATATCCCATTTTTAGAGCTTACTAACCCAACAATTATTTATTTTCCTCCCTTTTTTAGATATTACCGCACACTAACCCTAGATCTAATAGCTCCCATTTCAAAAATACCATCCAAACTATAACATATATGAGGTAAAAGTGAACATTCATGATATGAACATACAATAAGCATCCATTTATCAACTTGAATAAGATTAATGCCATAAATACTTGTAAAACATTCAAATCAAGCTAAGCACAAGGGAAAAGAAACATCCAAACATATATTAAGAAAATAAGTTCAAAATCCTTACATGGTTAAGGGATTCAAAGATCCCCAAACAACAAACAACTACTCACTAATCATAATGTAAATAGTAAGTAAAATAAAAGAAGAAAATATAAACCCATTTGGAGTTGCAGATTTGAAGTTGATAAAGCTTCCTTTCTCCTTCACCAAGATGGAACTTAAGTGAAAAACTATAACTTAAAGTGTATGCTAAGCTAAAAACAAAGTATTTTTATATTATTGAGGTAAAACTACACTAAAAGAGTGATTTTTACAAGTAAATCTATAAAACTATGTATGAAAAATCTTCAACTATGAAGAACTATGAGCTATACTACTTGAGAGAACACCTATAGCACAAAACCCTAAAAATATCTCTCTTAAAATAAACAAAACTATCGCTTTTATACAGGTTTCAAAAGGGACATGGCTGCAAAAATTTTGGTCTTAGCTGAGTGATAAATGGATCAACAATACCATTGCATCGGACATGGCTGAGACACTTTAGTCTTAACCGAGTGCACCATTATGGATCAAATCATCATCAAAGGTTGCATTGGATGTGGCTAGGACACTTTGGTCTCAACTATGTCCTTTAGTGAAATGATGTCTTTTGAGGATCTGCTTGGCACACAGTTGGGACCAATGGTCATAGCAGAGTACTGGCCTTTTTCTCTGCATAAAAATCAAAATAGCACCATTAACCACTAAAAAAACTTCACAAATACCAAAATAGACCTAAATGACATAAAATAAAACTTTAATTAAAAACACATGAAACATGCAAAAATAGGCATAAAATATAAGAGAATATGCTAAAAATAAACACTAAAATTAGAGTTATCAACTACCCCATACTTAGCCCTTGATCGTAAGAAAAACTTAGAAAAAGAAATTACAAGTTCAAAGAAGTTAAACAGTACTATAGCTGATGCCACTAACTATTTACCCAATTCGAAGAGAATTTAGCTTAAATCATACTAGCTAGTCTCCTAGTGTGTGTGTAAGGCCTAACGAAAACTTTTAAGTTATAAAACTCTATTGCAATCCAACAACTAAAAAAAGAATTTGCATGCAAAAAATTTCATACGTGGTTTCACTATTGATACTCAAGAGATGCCATAGGCCTCTTCTTTAGCACCGAAACCCAAAGGTCATCTCCACAAACAATTTAAATGGAACAAGATCATTAGGATTTCAATAGGTTGCAATGAGGCTGGGGTATGGTTAACAAAAATGTGTAGGATATGCAAAGTAGAATAGCCATTCCATAACTCCTTTTATCCTAAAAGCACTCTAAAATAAATTTAGCTTGTATTCTACCCTTTTTTTGACTCAAAAGATACTCTGAATGCTAAACTACCAGTAATTCATCATGGTCTTTCAAAAGTTTGATTTTCCAAGAGGAGGACTACATTGCTAGTTCAATTTCAAACTCTAAAATTTCCTTCTCTAATTCAGCAAGCCACCCTATACTTATTTCAAGCTATGATTAAACTTATCCTTTTTATGGAAAAGAAACACAGGGCTCGCTAAAAAGGGCCATTACAAAATTATGCTCCTGAAGTAAGCTTTGCATTCACCAATTAAACCCAATTTAAGATTCTCCTTGACAAAATACCTTTATCTTAATTCACCTATTTTTAAGTCCTAAAAAGTTTTCTCCTACTCACTTGAAGAATGGCCAATTCCAAAAGGGTCAGAAAAAGGCTTTTAAAGCTAGGACCGCTTATGTGGGTACCGATAAAAATTCAAAATTTAGTACGCACTTAGCATACTACAATAGGTTTAATGGGGCTATGCAAGGGAGAAAAAATCAACACCGAATAGGTCTAAGGTCTTTTAGAGGCTTAATAAGAAAATTTGCCTAAATCACTTAAAGTTCTAAATTTGAATTAATTTTAATGCCTTGAAGGGTGATAAGGAAGGTTCTAGCTCTTTAGAATTCCTATCCGATCAACTTCATGCACTGGTGTTTTTTATTTTTTTACTAAAACACGACTAAAGAGAAAATATTTTAGGAGATCTACTGGTATTAATTTAATCAAAGCTAAACAAAAAAGTTAAATGATCAACGACGAACTACTCTCCAATCATCAAGCTACTCTAAACAAGCTTTTCTAAGCCTAAGTTCGGGTTGTTCACAATGTGAACAACTAAGAGCAACTAAGTAAACACGCAAAGGTTTTTGATAATAATCGAAGAATAAACACACTACTAAGAAAATAAAATAATAATTAAAGCAAAAACTAAGATGAAACAAAATGTAATAAACTAAATAGCAAAAACGATCACAACCAAATAATAATAAAAAGATAACTAAAAATAAAGAAAAAGTAATCAATTAACTAAAGTTAAATAAAAAAGATAGAAAATACATAAACATAAACCTTGAAAACATAACATAAAAACATTACCTAAAAGAAGTACCTAACTATATTAATAAGCTATAGTAACAAAAAACTAAACATAAAACTACTATGGTGAAAGTTAGAACAAGTAAAAAAAGAAATAACATCCAACAATCCAAAATAAAATAAAATAAATCAGCAGTTCAACAAAAGAAAACAAAAGTAAATATTCTTAACCCTTTAACCCTCACTCTACACTTAAAATTTTGTTTTCCTTAGCAAAATAAAAGCAAAATAAAATTTAAAGAGCAATAAGAATGGTGTGTTGAGGAAAAATCCTTGAAATTATGCCCTTGGCTCCTAGGTAGGTGGTGGAGGTGGAGGAGGAAACTGGGTATCAAATCGAGATTGCAGCATCCCTATAGCAGTAACTATCCAATCCATTTGCTATGTGATGGAAGTAAAAAAAAAAATCCACCTCTCAGTGATGTTGTTAAGTCAGTTGTTGATGGCGGTGTACTGCTTGGTGGATAAGGTGATAGTGCCTGCTCCTGCTCTTTCCAACTCTGTGGCTCCCTTATGTATAGCTTCTCTATACAACTCTCGATAGGACACCATGGATTTCCCTTACCCTAGAAAGCATAGGTTATCAGTAAGGCCAAACATGTTCTTCGATATCTTCTTATCAATCATGATAGGATTGCCTACCGATTTGCCTAGATTGGTGCGGTTGCGATATCGAGCCAATGTGGTCACAAAGCCTCCTGCTTCTTATATGTGTGTAAGTCAGTGATCTTTTGAGCAATAAAAGCAGCACCATTCAAACGGATTCCATTGACCATAGCATATAGAATTGTAGCATCATTGGCAATTATGTTGCCAAGCCCTCCATGGTGGTTGAAGAATGCCAAGGCCAGATAGCAGTGCATGATCCTCAATAGGTGATTTCTGAAATGGTAAGCCTTAGTGTTGCTGCTATTGAAATTGGTGGGGTCCTTTGGATCATAAATGCCTATCCAAACTTCCTACTTGTTCATAGACTTTCAAGTCCTCTTGCATCATGCTGATCAAATCCTAGCACTTCAGAGAAGAATTAAATCACATTTAGTAAGGAATATTGTTGAGCCAAAAGCTCACATTGTCTTCATTAGTGTAGCTATTCGTACAAATTATGAATTTTAATGTGGCCAGAAAATCTCAAACGAGATGAGGATAGACCTTTTCCTTTCGGTCGATAAACACTCTTTATCTCACTCTATCTATCAACCTATCTAGCTTATTTTTCAATCCAATGTCCTCCATCAATTCCATGTCTATTTAAGGAGTGGCTAGGTACTCTTGCTTGTTGAACAAGGCCCAATAATCCTTGAATTCATTTGGAACCCAAGTTGGCACCTTTGGTTTTGTAGAATCTTATGGAGCAGAAGATGAACCAACTTTAGTTCAAGTGCACTTAGGTGCCGCTTACAAAAACAAACGACCCAATGTAAGGTATAAAAGCACTAAAAAGAAACACAAAGTAAAAAATGAAAACATTTGAATACCAAAACCTACAAATAGGCATCATAATATAAATTGCAAAAGGAAAATAGTTAATTAACAAGCAAAAGCAAGTAAACACAACAAACGACAATGGAAAAGTTTTGCAAGGTATGTGGCACTCAGCCATAATAATCGAATTATTCTTTGGAAACTAGTAGCCTGTAGGTTGAATCATTTCAACCAATATACCTTGTTGCATACAAAACAATATGCAAGCAAAATGCTTATGCACAAATAGATGAACAAACCTAAAAACTATGCATGAGCTATAATGTAAACAAAGGATTACTACAATTCCTGAAAAAATAAAAATTGACAAGTAAACAAAGAAAAACTTATAAAATATAAATATCATGCATGATCACAAGCAAACACAATAAAATAACTAAAGAAAATGAACAAAAATGCTTATAACAATTCAAAAAACATAAACTTAACAACATCTAAAGTATCTTTTGTAGCTTTTTCACACACCAAAATGCATTACCCATTTCTTAAGCATGTTTCTAAAGGAAATTATGCACATGCAAACAAAAATAACCAAACAAAATCTAAATCTTAATTCTTTTAGGCATTTTATCAAGAATTAGGCATGCATCGGTTAAAATAGCAATTAAAATGCAATTAGGAAAATATTTAGATATGAAACTCAAATAATATGTGCATAAAACCATAAGCAAGCCTTAATTTCAACATTAAAAAAAGCAAAGGTACAAAAATGGAAACACAAAATGCACATAAAAAAAGTAAGGTCAAGCAAGACTTTCTATCATAAAACTAGATAAACATAGAATAAATAACACATAAAACTTAAGGCAAAAGAAAATTTAAACACAAAATGAAAATAAAAGAAAAAGGCCTTACTTGTGCTTGATGCGAAAGAGTAGAAAATTGCAAGAAAAAATAGAGAAAATGGAGAGGAAGGGCCGATTTCTTGAAGAAAGAAATGAGGAAACTAAAAATGATGAAGGGGTATAACCTTTGGTGGGTATTTATAGGGGGACATGACAAGATGCCCTAAGGATATGGTTGAGACCAAACGGTCTTGGCCGAGTAAGACATAGAAGTTCAACGCACAGTTTTGAAAAAAATAAGGGGACACAACAGAGACCAAATGGTCTCGATCGAGTCTACCAATGAGTTCTAAAGAATCCTGATTGCATTCGGCTAAGACCATTTTATAACATAATTGCACACTCGGCTGAGGCCATTTGGTCTCGGTCGAGTGACCTACTACTGGACTTAATGTTCACAAAGCACACTACAAAGACCTTTGGTCTCAACCGAGTGACCAATACTTTTAAATTTCCCTCTTATTGGACATGATTGCGACCATTGGTCTCAACCAAGTGTGGTATTATGTATCCAAACTCCAATGTTGCACACGACAGAGATAAACTAGTCTCAACTTATATATTAAGGGGGACACGGCTGGGACTATTTGGTCTCATTCGAGTCCAACAAAATTTTTGCATTTTTAGACAAGTTTTCTACCTCCTTCAAACACATGATCCTAATAATTTTTTTTTACTCCAACAAGCATATACTAACACCACTTTTTACACTAAAAGTAAAAACACAAAACAACCATCAATCAAAAATTAAAAGATAGCTTAAAAAGAAATATTGAGTTCAAGGTTAAAACAAAGTTTTAGGTTTAACAAGTTACCAACTCGATTTTTGTAGTTCCCATGACACATCTCTAATGTGATGACCACTGGTGCAATCTCAAACTTTGAATCGAAGTAAGGCTTTAGGTGTTTGCCTTTGACTTTGAATTTGCAACCATCTCTTAGAAATTTTATAGTTATTTCTCCATAGTTAGTGACCTCCACAACTTCATACGATCCCTTCTATCTAGATTTTAATTTTCCTGGAAATAACCTAAGATAACTATCATAGATCAGCACCTTCATTCCCGAGATAAATTCCTTCAATACCAGCTTGTTGTTGTGCCATTTCTTCATCTTTTCCTTGTATCTTCTGGCATTATCATATGCCTAAAATCTCAGCTCCTCTAGCTCATTCAATTGCAAAGTCCTACACTTTCAAGGTCAAAATTCAAAAATTTCATGGCCCAATACGCCTTGTGCTCTAATTCGATCGGTAGGTGACAAAACTTTCCAAAAACTAAACTAAAAAGGGACATCCATATAGGTGTCTGAAAGGCTATCCTATATTCCTACAGTGCTTCATCAAGCTTAAGGTACCAATCGTTTTGAGATACATTGACCGTTTTCCTTAGAATGGATTTGAGTTTTCGATCTGACACTTCAACTTAACCATTTACTTGGGCATGGTATGGGGTGGTGACCTTATGCCTAACTCCAAACTTCTTAAACAAATTTTTAAATTGATGGTTGACAAAGTGTTTGGCACCATCATTGATTATAGCTCTAGGTGTTTTATATCAGGTAAATATATTCTTTCTCAAGAATTCAAGTACTACTTTGGCATTATAAGTCCTAGTGGTTATAGCTTCTACCCACTTACTCAAGTAATCTACAGCCACTAAGATATACTCAAACCCGTAAGACATTGGAAAAGGTCTCATGAAGTCTATACCCCACAAGTCAAATAACTCTACCTCTAACACATTAGTCAATGGTAATTCATCTCTCCTTGATATATTTTCTACCTTATGACATCTATCATATGATTGAATTAAAATTTTCACATCATTAAATAGAGTAGGCCAATAAAATCCAGAGGAAAGAATTTTTGATACCATTCGATTCGGCCCATGATGTCTGCCGACTTCTCCACTATTACATGCCTTAATGATGTCTTCTTGCTCTTCTTTAGGAATATACCTCCTTAACACTTGATCATCATATAATTTGAAGAGATAAGGGTCATACCACATGTAATGCTTTAAATCAGCCTTTAGCTTTTTTCTTTGTTGCCATGTATAATCCCTTGGCATGTAACCTCCTGTAAGATAATTGGCTAAATTAGCATACCAAGGCATAACAATTTCAAAAGAAAATAAAGCACAAATATACACATCAGGAAATAAGTCTAGAATCTCCCCTTTCTCAATGTATTCATGCTCAAGTAGAGATAAATGATCCACCATAAATTGTTCAGCCCCTTTCTTATCTTTGATTTTCAGGTTAAATTATTGCAAAAGAAGTACCCATCTAATCAATCTTGGCAAATAGATGTCTCAATACCGTATGATCGGACCACACTACAATTTTTATGCCAAGCAAGTAAGGCCTGAATTTCTCAAATGCAAAGACAATTACAAAAAGCTCCTTCTTAGTTATGGTGTAATTGGCTGAAGCTCTTATCAAGGTATGGTTGGCATAATAAATTGCATAAAACACTTTTTCTCTTTTTTATCCTAACATCGCTGCCACTGTAAAATCACTTGCATCACACATTAGTTCAAAGGGAAAATTCAAATTTGGATATACAATTACTGAAGCTGAAATAAGCCTTTCTTTCAAAGTATCAAATCTATGCAAGCATTCATTATTAAAAACAAAAAGAGCATCATCCATCAACAAATTTGATAATGGTTTGGAAATCTTGGAAAAATCTTTGATGAATCTACGGTAAAAATCCGCATACCCTAAAAAGCTCCTAACTCCTGTGACATTAGTTAGGGGTGGAAGTTTCTCAATCACTTTAACTTTGGCTCTATCAACCTCTATCACTTTTTCTCAAATTTTATGGCCTAACACAATGCCTTCCCTTACTATAAAATGGCATTTTTCCCAATTCAACAATAGATTAGTCTTCTCATACCTTTCAAGCACTAAGTTGAGATGCTTAAGACAACTTTCAAAGTCTATCCCATATATGGTGAAGCCATCCATGAATACTTCCATAAATTTCTCTATGAAATCATGGAAGGCAACCATCACACACGACTGAAATGTAGTCGGTGCAATACATAATCCAAAGGACATTCTCTTATAAGCAAAGGTACTATAAGGACAGGTGAAAGTCATTTTCTCTTGATCATCAGGAGCTATGGGGATTTGAAGATACCCTAAATACCCATCTTAAAAATAATAAAACATATTCCTCGCAAACCTCTATAACATTTGATCTATAAATGGCAAGGGAAAGTGATCCTTCCTAGTTACACTATTGAGCCTCCTATAGTTAATGCATACTCACCAACCAATCATCTTATGAGTTGGAATGAGCTTATCAATTTCATTTATAATCATTGTCATCCCTCCTTTCTTTGGCACACACTAAACTGGACTTACCTAACTACTATCAAAGATAGGAAAGATTATGCCTACATCAAGCAACTTTAAAACTTCCTTCTTAACTACCTCTTGCATTGTCGGATTTAGTCTACGTTGAGGTTGCACCACTGATTTACACTCTTCCTCCATTAGGATTCGATGGGTACAATAGCTTAGATTGATCCCTTTTAGATCTAATATTTCCCATCAGATTGCTTTCTTGTGCCTTTTCAATACCTTGATCAACAATTCCTCCTCAATTCCAATGAAAATAGAAGATATAATTATTGGTTTGGTTCCATTTTCCAAAAAAAAAACATATTTCAAATGAGGGTGAAGGGGTTTAAGTTTAGTTTTTGAGTCTCTCTCTTTCATTTCAATCCCTTATATATCAAAATTCCCTCATTATGATCTTTCTCCAGCTCTTCCATAGCTTCTTTCTCAACAAGAGTTAAGTCTCCTTCTTCAATCTCATTCACCAAACTATTCATTAATGGGTTATCAAGAAAAAATTTCTCTTGCACTTCTTCTTTACAATCCTCTATTGCATCCACGAAGCACAATAACTCTTTAAATTCACACGATGGGTGCTTTATAACTTTTTTATATCAAATACCATCTCTTTATCACTGAATCTTATAGTTACAGTTTGCCCATGCACATTTATAAGTGCTCTTACTGTATTTAAGAATGGCCTCCCCATAATCAATGGGACCTTCTTATCTTTATCCATATCCATTACCATAAAATTGATCAAGAAAATGAAGTTGCCTAATTTAACTAGCAAATCATCTATGATTCCTTTAGGATGCTTGATCTAGTGATCCGCTAGTTAAATTTCATCCTTATCTATTTGGTATCTCCTAACTTTAATTTCTTGTATATCGAATATGGGATCAAATTTATAATTGCCCCTAAATCATATAGTGCATTACCTACAAAATTTCCTCCCAACTAACAAGGTAATGTAAAACTACCCGGATCTTTTAGCTTAGAAGAAAATTTATTAGAAATGATAGCCCTACAATTTTCAAAAAGTTGGATTGTACCTACCCCTTTTAGCTTTTTTTTGTTAGCATAAAGGTCTTTAGTGAACTTGACATATTTTGGCGTATGAAGCAAAGCCTCAGTAAATGGCAAATTAACATGCAGCTTCTCGAACATGTTCAAAAATTTATCTAATTACACATTATTTTTCTCTTTCCTAGCTATTGAGGGATATGGGAAATATGATGCATCAAAAGGCAAATCAGATCTTATGATGTTCTTACCCTTCTCTTTTTACTTTGAAACCTCATTCACATTCTTAAGGTTAAAGTCATATACCTCCGTTGTTGGTTCCACCTCTTTAGAAGATAGTGATGGTTTATTACCTTGTTCGGCTCCTTGGACTTGTTTAGCACTCCTCAATGATATGGCTTTAGCTTTTTCCTTTGGGTTTTGATCAATAATTGAAGGAAATGTATGCCATGGCCTTATTGAAATAGTATTTACAATTTATCCTACTTGAGTTTCCAAATTCCTTATTGCCGTTTCTTGGTTCTTATTCAATTGCTCTTGAGCTTTCCAACTCACCTCTTGGCTTATCATACATTGATTATGGCCGGTCATGAATTGACTTTGAGTTGTCATCAAACCAACAAACAATTCCTTAAGGTTTGGTTTCTTTTCTTATGGTGGGGTTTATCTATAAGGTGGAAGATATGGAGCTTGATGAAATTGAGGGGGTTGATATGGTGGTTGATCATAAGTGTTCAATGCTGTGTGCTGGTGTTGTTAATGGTAATTGTAATTTTGATTAGCTTGGTTATGGGAAGATGGGTTAATTGGGGCTCTTGGGTTAGTGTTTGAGGTTGAGGCTTGGGTTCCCTCTCTCCATAAGAAGTTTAGGTGATTCCTACATCTGAGATTGTAATAACTGCTAGATGGATCATTCCTTCTATATTCATTCAAGGAATTCATTTCTTCTGTCCCTTGGGTGTATGGTTTCATTGTCCTTGCCTTGCTAACCAAAATTCATCTATCGAAAGTATTTCCCTCTTAGCTAATTGATGACACATTCTGTACCTTCAACCCATTCAACTCTTTCTTTCCTAGCTCTAATTGAGCCTTGAGTAATGCCACTTCATCCATGGAATGAACTCTTGGTCTGCTTGCTAGTGCTCTTAAACTAGACCATTAAGGCTCATTCATTACCATTTCGTTATGAAGCAAAAAGGCTTCTTTTAGAATCTTATTCATGAAGCTTCGTCCCCCAGGCGGCATCCAATAAAGACCTTGTATTTGAATTACAAGCTATATAACATGTAGACATTAACTGATGCATTGCAATTTCATGATGAGGATAACTCGTCAATAACCTCCTAAACCTCTCCTAAGCTTCATGGAAGGTCTCATCATTTAATTGCTAAAAATTGTAGATATTATTCTTTATTCTTGCCATTTTGGTACGTGGAAAGAATTTCATATGAAATTTCTCCTGCATTTGTTCCCATGAATGAATGGATTGGCTCGATAACATGGATAACCAATCTCTTGCTTTCCTTATAAGAGTGAAAGGAAATCTTAAATCTTATAGCATCTATCGACACACCTTTAATTTTTACCGTATCACTGATTTCCATGAATATATCTAGATGTTGTGCTGGCTCCTCAATATCCTATCCTGAGAATTGGTTCATTTAAACCATGGCGATCATCGTCGATTTTAGCACAAAATATTGCTGTCAAGGAAGCACCACTGTTCTATGCTCCTCATTCCATCTTGGAGTGGAATAGTCATGGATAGTCTTTGGTCTTGGACTATCATGATTTCTTTCTTGTTGTCATTGTTGCCCTTCTCATTCTTTATCCATAAGAGGGTCTTCCAGAATTGGTTGATTGTTCATGTCTTCATCCTGAACTTGTCTTCTTCTTTGATCTAAGGTCCTCTTAATTTCAAGATCAAATGGTTCTAAATGACACGGTCGATATCTATTCATACACAAAAGTTACTTGAAAGGAATGATCAAACAAAAGTAATTAAAGAAAATCACATAAAAATAACCAATCAAAATTTTCAATTAAACACGCCAAAATTCCCTGGTAGAGGTGCCAAAATACTTGTTGCGAAGTTAGCAAGTGTAGTGACTCAACAACCAATATAGTGGGGATTTTGAAAACCACGGATATCGAACCCTAGGGAAATTATTAGCACAAGCAAAATTGATTGATTGGAGAAATGTGCTTAAAGAATTAGCAAATTATGTAGCATTAAAAATTGAAAATGATTAACTATAAAATTAAAGCAATGTAAAGTATAAACTACCAAAACACTAAAAGCAAAAATTAGGCTAATGACAAAACTAACAATGACTTAAAACGTTGTCCGGGAAATCTAATCCTCCCCTTCATATGTAAGGTTCATTTTTAACATAATTTTCATATGTCTTGGATGTGGTAAACCCATCTAAACCCTTAGTATCCCATTCCCGAGCCTACTATTCTAACTACTTGGTATCCCATTTTGGAGCTTACCCAATAGTTAGCATAAGCATGGCTCCCAAGACCTAGTTGTGAATTAATATCCCATTATGGAGCCTATTAACCCAACACATATTCATCTTTCTCCTTTTTTTAAGATATTACCACACACTAACCTTGGATCTAACAACTCCCATTCTAAAAATGCCACCAAAATTATAGCTTCTATGAAGTAAAAGTGAACATTCATGATATGAAAATACAATAAGAATCCATTCATTAACTTAAATAAGATTAATGCCATAAATACTTGTAAAACATTCACATCAAGTTACGAATAAGGGAAAAGAAATGTCCAAACATATGTTAAGACAATAAGTTCATAATCCTTACATAGTTAGGGGATTTAAAGATACCTAAACAATAAAACAACTATCACTAATCATAATGTAAATAACAAGTAAAATAAAAAAAGAAACTATAAAACCCATTTGGAGTTGCAGATTTGAAGTTGATAAACCTTCCTCTCTCCTTCTGCAAGCTTGAACTTGAGTCAAAAACTATAACTTATAGTGTAAGCTAAGCAAAAAACTAAGTATTTTTGTGTTTATGAAGTAAAACTACACTAAAAGAGCAATTTTTACAAGTAAATCTATGAAACTATGTATAAAAACCCTTTAATTATGAAGAACTACAATCAGTCTACTTGAGAGAACACCTACAACATAAAACCCTAAAAAGATATCTCTTAAAATTGATAAAACTGTAGCTTTTATACAGGTTTTCTGAGGGACATGACTGAGACACTTTGGTCTCAGCTGAGTGATAAATGGATAAATTAGTACTATTGCATAGGACAAAGCTGAGACACTTTGGTCTCAGCCGAGTGCACCATTGTGGATCAAATCATCATCGAAGGATTCATTGGACATAGCTAAGATACTTTGATCTTAGCTGAGTCCTTTGGTGAAACAGTGTGTTCTACGGATCTACTTGGTACATGATTGGGACCAATGGTCTCAGTCTAGTGCTAGTCTTTTTCTCTGCACAAAAATCAAAATAGCATCATTAACAATTCAAAAAACTCCACAAATATCAAAATAGACCTAAATGACATAGAAAGAAAACTTTAAAATTAAAAACACATTAAACATGTAAAATGAGGCACAAAAATAGAAGAGAATATGCTGAAAATAAATACTAAAATTGGAGTTATCATGAAACTCTACTATACCTACCTCGTGGTGCCCAATAGATGCCTCATAGGTTGATCACCAACAATGGAATAGAGGTACCTTAGGACACTATCTCATGCCTTTTTGAAGCTTAAGGCTTGAGACTTGGCGAATTGGATTGAATCCTTATCCATTATGAAGCGATCAATCTTCATTAGTCTAATAAACCTACATTCGATATCAGATTGTAAAAGTGGGCCTTCGAGAAAAAACTAGATACCTAAAGGTCACCTTAGCATGCGCGACTCTTCTAGGGATGATGCGATTTTGCTCCTAAAGTACCTTGGTTAATCTGAATATAAATGAGTTTAAAGATTAATTTTTTTTATCTCTTTTCAAAAACAAGTACATTGCATTCATGTTAGGCCCTTAAAATTATTTTAGATGTCCCTTTTATCCCCTGTGTATTCCCAAAGCATAACTATATGTTGACTGAATATAGGGAAGTGTTAAGGATGACCACCAACCGAAGCCTCATACCATTTGGTGTATTAAATGGTGACCTAATATGTTACTATGCTTATAATGAGCTAGAACCATTAGCAGGGACCATGCTTGGGTAGCACTAAAGTTTCATCACAAAACTAATAAACCCACATAATGACCATAGTCACTTCCAATAGGTAACATATACCATAATCCGTTGCCTGCTACATAAGCCATTATGTATTGAAAAAATTCAATTAAATTAAGTACTCACTCATTAAAGGCTTTCATTCCCTGGTGAGCCCATTCTGATTCAATTTAATTATTTAAAACACAATGGCCAAAACTCATTTGCATGCGATTTAAAGAAAAGAATCTAGAAAACATGACCCGAGGTAGCCTGGATTATGATTGCCGAATGATGAGGAAAGAATACATTTCTAAAAGAGAACACGAATTTCAATGCTCCAATCTTGATTCCCATGTCTTACAATCATTTTTATGGGTTTTGACTTGATTTTCAAAATGTTTAAGAAAAATTTAGAAAAACCTTGATTTCGGTTAACTAGTAGTGATAGACAGATGTTTGCCAAGAAGAGATGGCCCTCTCTGATTGGCCTCCTCCAATACAAGTTAGATTATATGTATTTTTTATAAATTATAGAGAATTGTGTGAGAGATAACCATCCATCACTTATAAATGCCCGTTTGTGGGGTTTTCTAGATTTTCCACATTTTTCAGCTTTGAAAAGTTTTGATTTAGATCAAATTCAAAAATTGAATCAGCTCAAAATTCTTAGGGATTTAACCTTCCTCTTTTAAAGAGTTAGAGTTGGAGTTTATTTCCAACTCTTCTACAAAGATTTAAAATAAAGGAAATGGGGGTTTTATAAGGGGGATTCTCACAACTTGGAAAAAATACGGACAACTTTAAGAAAGAGAAATTTAATTCTCTGTTCTTATAGGCTGTAACTCAAAAAGATTCTTAAAAAAACCAAAACACATATTTCTTTGTCAAACATATGAATCAATGGTCAAGGCTTTAGAGCATGTTTTCTAGAGTCAAAGAATTCAATTTCCTGAGGGTAATAATCTAGACCTTAGTCTATTTCTCTCTCTATAATCTATGTCATGATCATGCAGATTAGGTCTTTATTTCATTTCGTTTGTGATTTCATGCTATTTAATCTTTATTTATAATGTTCGTGTGATGCCATAATAATATGGTGATTATTTAGGCATGTAAAATGACATTTTAATTTTTGCTTCATGCATGCCTTATTATTGATGTTTCATGAAGTTAGTTGATTTATTTTATGTATTTTTGTGTGATTATTCTATTTTATTATGATTTAAGATGTGTTTTGTATTTTTTTATAGTTCGACAAGATTTAGGGTCTTACAAATGCATGTGTGAGCTTAGAAGTGATTTACATTATTTTAGGTCAAGTTTTAGCCTTCTATGTTTGTTTTTCAAATGACATATGGGAAAAAGGCATCACAAACGGCCGTCTATCAACGCAACAGATGGGATGCCACGATGCCTTCTTCTCATCCCATCCCTCACTTTTGCCTAGGGTGTTTGTCTCTATTATGAGGCATCTATGGCTATATTTTCCCTTATTAATATTTTAATGCCTTTTTGCTAATGTAGATCATTTTTATGTTTAATTTCATTTTAGATTCATTTTCACTCTTGTGGGTATGATTTATATTATATGTTCATGCACTTATTCATTTTACCATGTCATTTTGTGATTAATTCATTTGACATCTAATTTCTTTTAGTGTACTAATTAATTTGATTTTCTTATGTTTTGGTGTGAGCTAATTATCTTGTGCATTTTTTTGAGTTTTTTAAGGAAGATGATCATGCCTTGGAATTCATGCACCATTTGGTTCCCTCTCCACCCCTTTTTATTTTGCACTTAGGTTATATTTTATGTTATTTTATCTATATTGCCTTATTTGTGCATTTATTTATTAGATTTTGATAGTATATTTTCTTTTGAACATAATTATTTTGGGGATCTAATAATTTAGTAAAAAAGAAATTTTGGCATTTTAAATGAACAAGTCATGTAAATGTTTTGCATTTAATTAACTTTTTAATAAAAATCGACAAATGTCCAATTTTTAGCCTAAAATCACACAATAAAAAGAGAGTCTCATTTTCTTCAAAATTGGGATCACTCATCGTACATTTTATTAAAATCAATAAAGACTATGCATTATTTTTTTAAATATATATGTGGGAACCAATGTTCTCAAATTTAATGAACATCCCATTTTATGTATAAAAATTTATCCCTTCCCTTTCCTTTGGATGATTTGCTTCTGTAATAATAAGTAGTGGATTTATTTGCTTTATTTGATTGCTTTATTAGTAACTTTTACTTATTTGATTGGCATGTTTATTTAATTTTTTTACAAATGTATTGTGTGATAAGGGAGGTAGTGGACTAATAACAAAAACTTAATTATAAGCAACACCTCACCGAGATGATAATTAAGAGTGATATCCCAAACACTATTCTCTATTTGGGCATTAAAAAGGTTGAGAATCATTTCTTGACGTTTTGTCGGGTTATGACTCCATGATACCTATCTTTTTAAGCCCACATTAGATGCCTTCGTAGGTTGACTACCAATAATCATTTGGATCTAAATTCTTTTTATTATGAAGTGACCAATTTATGAAAAATAACGAGCCTTGATCTGATCTTGGATCTTAAAAGCGAACTTGAGAACCAATTAAAAATTAATAAAGGGTCTTCGACATACATCACAATGGTGACTCCATTGGGGACTAAAGACACCCTCCTCCTAAAAGCATCTTGGTTAAGTTATTTATAATTAATTTTTTTCTATTGATCCTATTTTCCTTTGAAATTGCATTTTTGCATACATGTTAGAGCTTTAGAATTAACTTAGGCATCCCTTTTTAGCCCCAGTGTTATCTTAAAGCACGCCTAACGTTCAATCAATGCAAAGAGGTGTCAAAGAGACCCACCAGCCTAAGTTTAATACCAAATGGTATATAAAATGATGATTCATCAGTTATTATGCTCGTGATAAGCTAGACCTACTGGCAGGGACCATGCTTGGGTATCCCTAAAGTTTCATCACCTTGATTTAAACCTATATAATGATAATAACTACTTCCCCCAAGTTGTATAATTGTAACAACATTTGTTTGCTATATTGGCCTTTATGTATTGACTAAACTCAAACAAATTAGGAGGTAATAGTCAAAGGCTGTAATACCCCGGTAGGACTAACCCCCTGATTTGTATGAGTTGCTCAAAATACAAAATGGCTAAAACCATATGTATGTGTTTTCAATTAAGAAAGGTTATGTTGTTTGTTTTTCACCATGCACCATTCATGACCATTGGGTTCCCCGTTAACAAATAGGTTATGCCCACCAAGGAAATAGACTGCACAACCTTTTATGTAGGAGTAATAAGCTTGGAAGGCCTTGTCTAAGCTTGTATGTGATGGTGATTGACGTCTTGCGAACACATTTATTACGTTCATGCATCATGTATGTATCATAATCATACACCAATCATCATGCATCATTCCTTAACGTTGGATTTTTATAGCCATCGTAAATTCATTTAGGTGGTCTAGAAGGTCAGACAGCTTTATCAGAGATATATACTTGAGCTTTTTGGGTTAAGATCTAAGTTAAGTTTAGGGTTAGGCTATGAGATTAGTTATGATTTTGAACTTTCAGAAAGAATTGTAAATACCACAGTAAAAGAAATAGCCAATGATCAGCAAAATAAAATGGGTTGAGTAACAGATGACTTTAGGGTAAGGATTACTAATTTGAGGGACAGGTTAGCCTCTGCTTTAACTCTTTCAGTTCCTGAGGATGAAATTGATAGGAGACTTGATAGACATTTCTAGTAATTTAAAAGGAGGATGATGGCTTTGCTTAGTCGGTTGGTAGCACCTCCCCTTAAAACGCAGCATGCAGTACCTATCTGAGGGATAAAAAAGCCAACAAATGTTTGGGAAGCTACCCAGGCAACTGCTGCAGGGCTTCGAGTCTCACTAGTTGAACCAAGGAGAGAAAAGAGGCATGAACCTGAAGATGATTATATAAAAGAAGAGGATGAAGAGTATGACCCTCATGTGATAAATATAAGGAATAATGGCTGCTGATGAAGTAGCCTTTAAAAAGATAGAGGAGAAGGTTGAAGCCATGTCTAGGCTATTATCCATAGGAAGAGGGATGAACCCTAAAGATAGGGATTTAAATGGAGATGAGCCATTTCCACAAAGGTTTAAGATGCAAGACTTGCCCAAATTCGATGGTACTTCTGACCTTTCTGCATATGTGAAGCAGTACACTCTGATCATGAAAGGAATTGCCTTGATTAAAAAGCAGAAGGTAGAGTACTTTTGTCTGAGTTTGGTAGGCCCAACAATAGCCTAGTATCATGGGCTTGACAAGTGCACCAAAGAGGAATGGGACTTGTTAACTGAAGAGTTCCTTAAGCAATATGATTGTAGTACAAGGATGGAGGTCACTCTGAAAGACCTCAAACTACTTTAGCTGAAGCCTGATGAGTGTTCTCATTAGTATCTCACTAGGTGGAGGAATCAAGTAATGGAGATTAAAAGAAAACTTGATACAGCTAACTATATTAGGCTTTTTATTCAAAACTCAAATCCCTACTTGAAAGATGGCCTAATGATGAAAGGGCTAAAGGACTGGGAGTCCTTAAAGGATATAGCTATATAGGCTGAGGGTGAGTATTTGGACAAGAGGGCTAATAATAAGGGTGCAAAGAGGAATTTTAGCAATGACGAGGCAGTTGGGAGTAGTAGTGGAGCAAATAAAAGTGGGAAGATAGTTGAAGTGTTTATTACAGAGGTTAATTAAAGGCACCACTCTAACCTTGAAAATTCATTGTCTTGGGTATTAGATCGGCTGAGTAAGGAACGAAAGCTATAGTCATTGCCATCAAGACCTGCAAGAGTTAAGGGATGCCCTACCATAAAGAGGATCAGTACTTTGCCTACTATCAGCATATAAGGCATCTAACATATTATTGTCGCACCTTAAGGAATTAAATTTTTGATCTAATAGATTGTAAATAGATTTCAGATCTTAAAAAAAGAGAAAAAAAAGAAAGTAGGGCATAATGTCCTATCACCTCTAGTGTTTATGATTGTATCCAACTAACCTGAATGGTAAGTGATGAAAGACCTATATCGAAATAAGTACGTGGCCATTACTCGTTGCACCTATTAAGTAATAATCAAAGTTAAGAAAGTTAGCTAATGTTCATGATTAATTGTGTGACACCCTACGTTTACTTATAATTTTGTATCCTATTAACTATCATTGGTGACATCTCATGGTTACTTATCTTGATTATCCTTTCCACATTGTTAGCCAATAGCTTAAATTAACATTTGATTTCCAAATTCATTTTGGCATCGTAAAGTTACTATTCATTTGGTAAAAATTTCAGTAGCATAACGGCTTGTAAATTGTGCTACCCAAACTGTAAATTTGCAAAACATCACTCCCAAAAGGCAACCTCCACCTCCAATACTCAAATAACAACCATAACACTTATAATATCAATAAAAAAACATCATTGTAATACAATCATAAAATCATCATCCACTTACACATCATAACATATGTTTACTACTAATTTGTAATCTATTATGCAAAATAATATAATACATGCCAAATATCAAAGTCTAATACATAATACAACTAAATTACACATTGATAAAAGGATTACATGTACATGCCACTTTACTACTCCCTTGTTAAGTCTTCAATACCTATCACCGTGCACAGTTAAACAAACCATGCATTAAGCAATGTTATTGCCTAGTGGTGGATATAATAACTACACAAAATTTCATCTGATAAAACTATTTTAAGTAAATGACCATTTTACCCGTAGTTGTCACTTTTAATTAATTTAATTATATTTATTCTTTTGTTGTCTCAATTTACCATTGAATCCTTTTCATACTTATTTTTCTAATTTAATCTCACATAATTTTTACTTAATAGGTCCCTAAACATTTTTTCATCATATTTGATTTTTTTGCCTTAATTTTGACCCTCTTTGCTTCATTTGGCTTTTATTCCATTTTAAGTGTAAAATTTAAAATTTAGTTCTTATACTTATCCATGTGATGGTAAATTATAGTTTGCTCCCTAAAATTTTACACTAATTATGATTTTGCCTTTTTTTTACTTATTTGACTATTTTAATCTCTTTAACCACATTTTCAATGCATATTTACAATTAAACCTCCAATTTATCACGTAATTACATTTTTACCCTTTCTAATTCTGTTAATCATATTTTCCCTATATTTGTTATTTAATTACATGTATAATATCTTTTATGTTAAATTTACCATTTAGTCCTTATTTTCTTATATATTTATAATTTTTCCTTGACCATTGGAAATCCTTGAACTAGATATGTATAATGAGGAATCCAATGATGAAAATGGGCTAGAGGGACCACTTGATGTGATCCTATACTCCAGTTAGTGTGCGAATATGTTGAATGTGTGAGGTGACTACTTGAAGCATCCATCCCTAAATAGAAATCTAATCTTACAGTACAACCACGGCATATAGGTCCCTATGGCTAGCCATTATATTCTTTGATCATGGATTACCCATTGTACACTAAAGTTAATTATTTAATTCATATTATATTATATTTTTACATAGTTTTTCATGGGATTCACATTATGTCAAATGCCATACTTTATCAATTCTCATCTAATCATTATTATCACATATGAATTCATAACATAAATGGCAAAAATCATTTAAACTTGATGAGACCGTGGCATTTTCTTATGGTATACCATTCATCCTGATCATGAACTCATGCATACATTATGTTTTCTCACTCTTTCTCATACCATATACATTCCCAAGATCATTTTATGCATTCATATGTAGGTATACATCCATTTTACATTAATAACTTTTACATATATATACATCATTATGTTCACATACCTAAAATTATGTCTGCATATTATTTTAACCTTTAATCAATCATAGTGTGCTCATTCATCATTGTATTATGCATTTTATGCTTAATATACCAATAATCATTAGTATATAATATTATACAACATAGGTTACCATTCATCCAAGTAAGTTCTCCCATTCAATGCTTAATTTCTTCTTTAATTCTTTTTTATTCCATGTTAATACATCATTTTACCAAGTTATCTCAAATTATTTCATATTTCCACATAAGTTTATATAGTTACAAAATGTGAATTTACGGTAAAATTTAAAGTAATAAATGAAACTAGTTGTAGTTTTATATCCACTAACCTTATAGTAACTTGAAATAACTTATTTCTCCATTTTATTGCCTTTCTCCTCCTTACTATTTTCTTCTTCTTAAAAATATCCTTTAGTTTGAATTTTAGGAAGAGTAAATCATGAGTTTATGCTATATATTTTAACATATAAATGCTACTAAATAATCATAATAAAGATGGTCTAGAAGACTATATCAAAATCTCTAATTAAATCTAACAAAAACTAAATGTTTTACCTAAATAGGGAAAGTTTCTCTCACTAGAAATTTATAACTACCAAGCCTCCTTTTGCTATAATTTGATATCTATGATAAAGATGATGTTTTACAGTGTATGTGGATGTAATTAAGGTTTGAGATTTGGTGGGAATTGGAAAAAATGGTGGAAAACCTAATGGAAGACTAGGTTTGAATTTAAGAGAAAAATAGAGGAAGATTGCAAATTTTTAGAGAGATTTGGAGATATTTCTCCACTTTTTTATTTTATCCATTAGTGGGTAAAATGGAGTGCTAAGATGTGTTCATTTACTATTTAATCTAATGATTTATTTTAAGCCATAGGTTATCATTTCTTTAATCACTATTCATTTTAAGTCACACCATTTAGGAGTAAGTGGTGAGTCACTCCAATGAGTCACTAATGAGTTATGGGTGTGAGTCGATGCCATTTTACCCAAATAATCAAATAACCTCCATTTTTCACCTTTTTTTAGAAACTAATGTTCCACTCCGTAAAATAATATATAATTTTACCCTACGTGCAATAACATATGCAAAAATATGTGCTCAAAATTTCAAGTCAATCTAGATTTATTTTAGTATACTTCCAGCTCCGATGGAAAAATCAGTCAGTTAGATACCTAAAATTTTGAATCTATCAAAAATATTATTTTTTACTTCTAATAGCTTATTTATGCTATTTATAATGTGTCTATATAATCAAAATAATTTTTAGAGGTCAATAAAATATTTTAGAGCTCGATCAAACTTATAGTCTACTGTAGCACGGTGCCAAGAGAATTCTTCACTTCTATTTTAGGGATTTATTTAAGCTCAGATTCTCCTCAAATTGTACCATTAGACTCCATTTAACACCTATTTTCTCATTTAGTGGTTAAGTATAGCTTACCATCAGGTCAACCATCCTTGTAAATTTTACTATACTATACTACTATAATCACACTAAAGACTATCCTAGGGTTATTGTTCATGTTTTAGAACATACTATGCATATTAGATGAAAATTTTGGTTGTCAGATTTCTTCCCCACTAGTAAAAATTTTATCCTCGAAATTTACATAAATTGAAAAGCTATGGGTATTATTGCCTCATGGTTTCCTCTGGCTCCCAGGTTGCCTCTTCTACATTATGACGGATCTAGAGTACTTTTGACAAGTGGTATCTGCTTATTCCTCAGCTGTTTAACTTCTCCGGCTTGAATCCTCACTGGATCTTCATCATATGATAAATCTAGTTAAAGTTAAACTTCCTTAGGTGTTATGACAAGCAAAGGATTTGATTGATATCTTCTCAACATTGATACATGGAATACATCATGAATACTTTCTAGTTTTAGTGGTAGCTTCAACCTATAAACAACTAGACAACCCCAATGCAATACTTCATATGGACAAATTATCCTAAGACTGAGTTTACGTTTCTTGCCAAATCTTAGGATTTTTCTCCATGGTGAAACCTTTAGAATTACTTTGTCACCCATATTGAACTCTATATCTTTTCTCGTCAAATCTACACAATATTTCTATCTATCTATTTTAGCTTTGAGATTATCTTTGATCGACCTTACTTTCTACTCTGTTTCTTTGACTAATTCTGGTCCCACTAGCTTGCTTTCACTAAGCTTTGTCCAACATAAGTGAGTCATACATTTCCTTCCATACAATGCTTTAAATGGTGCCATTTTGATGTTGGATTGGTAACTATTGTTATATGCGAACTCAACCAATGGAAGCTATCATTGCCAATTATTGCAAAACTCCAATATACAACATCTTAGCATATCTTTTAGTATCTGTATCACTCACTCAGAATATCCATCTATTTATGGATGGATGGTAGTACTATAGTTTAAGCTAGTTCCTAATGCTTTTTGGAGTTTCTTCCAAAGTCTGGATGTGAATCGAGGATCTTTATCGAAGATAATGGACGAAGGAATACCATGCAGTCTCATAATCTCATTGATGTAAATTTTTACTAGCCTTATTAAAGGAAAGTCAGAACTTGCTGGTATGAAGTGTGCAAACTTTTTCAATCTATCAACTATCACATAAATGGAATCATGTTAGCTCCTAGTGAGTGGTAAATCGAACACAAAATCCATGGTGATGCAGTCCCATTTTCATTAAGGTATAGTGATCGATTGTAGCAATCTAGAAGGAACCTAATGTTCTACTTTTACTTACTGGCATGTTAAACATTTTGTTACAAAATATGCTTTTTCCCTTTTCATTTCAGTCCACCAATAAGTTGCTTTTAAATCTTGATACTTTTTGTTACTTTTTGGATGCATGGTGTAACTACTATTGTGAGCTTCTATCAGAATATACTTCTTTAATTCTACATTATTTGGTACACATATCCTCCCTTTGTAGTAAAAGCAATCATTGCTACCAAGGGAGGACTCACTATCTTTTTCTAATTGTATTTATGAAATGGTGAAGGCTAAGTGTTCATCTTATCTATGTGTGGCTTTTACCTAATGTAATCAATGGGGTTTAAGCTGCATTTTTAGCTACTAGTGCTCCATTTTGAGCTATAGTCAATTTAACATTCATAGCTTTTAAGATTGCTAAATGTTTCCTACTATGTGCATCAGCTATAACATTTGCCTTACTCGAATGGTAGTTAATCAGATAGTCATAGTCTTTGATAAGCTCCAACCAATTCCTTTGCCTTAAATTGAGTTCTTTCTAGGTGGGTAAGTATTTTAAACTCTTATGATCAATGTAGATATAACATTTCTCACTATATAAGCAGTGTCTCCAAATTTTTAGTGCAAAGACAATTGCTGCCAACTCCAAATTAGGAGTAGGGTAGTTCCTTTTCATGAGTTTTAAGTTATCTGGAAGCATAAGCTATAACTTTTCCTTCATGCATTAGTACACATCCTAGTACATTCCTGAAAGCATCACTGTAAATAACATAAGGTTTACCAAAAGTGGGGTATGTGAGAATAGGGGCTTCTGTCAGCCTGTTCTTCAGCTTTTTAAAGCTCTCCTAACATGAATCAATCCACTTAAACCTAGCATTCTTTTATAGTAGCTTGGTGAGGGGAGCAGTTATTATGGAAAACCCTTTCAAAAACCATCTATGATAGTAAGCTAAACGAATAAAACTTCTTACTTTAGTAACATTCATAGGTGGTTCCCACTCCACTATAGCTATGATCTTATGGGGTCAACCTTGACCCCTTCTGCTGATACCATATAACCCAGAAAGGTAACCTTGTTAAGCCAAAACTCACACTTGTTGAATTTGGCATACAATTATTTCTCTCTCAGTGTTTGTAGCATAATTCGCAAGTGCTTATCATGCTCCTCTAGAATTTTTGAATACACCAGGATATCATCAATGAACACCACTATAAATTGATCAAGTCATGGATGGAAAATATGATTAATCAAGTCTATGAATGCTACTAGTGCATTAGTGAGGCCAAATGGCATGACTAGAATTCATAGTGACTATATCGGGTACAAAAAGCTATCTTTAGCACATCTACTTCTCTGACCTGAAGTTGGTGGTATCTTGATCTCAAGTTAAATTTGGAAAACACACATGCACATTTTAACTGATCGAACAAGTCATCAATTCAAGGAAAAGGATATTTATTCTTCATTGCAACTTTATTTAGTTATCTGTAGTCGATACAAAGTCGTAGTGATCTATCCTTCTTTTTCACAAACAATATTGGTGCTCCTTATAGTGATACACTAGGATGGATGAACCCTTTATCAAGTAATTCTTACACCTGAGTCTCCAATTCTTTCAACTATATGGGTGCCATGTGATAAGCAACTATGGAAATAGGAGCAGTACTAGGTATCACATCAATGGTGAATTCAACTTCCCTTTCTAGTTGCAGTCTTCGTAAGTTACCAGGAAAGACATTTCGGAAGTCATAAATAGTAGGAACATCATTGACTTTGGGTTTCTCTTCTTTAACTTCATCACATAAGATAAATAAGTTGAACATCCCTTTTGAATAGATCTATTTGCTGTAGTAGCTGAAATGATATTTGATAAGGAATTAGATCTTTCTCCCATAATAGTGATCTCCTGCCCCTCTGGGGTTCTTAATGTAATTATTTTTAGTTGGTAATCAATAATTACTTGATGTTTGTGGAGCCAATCCATTCCCAAGATTACATCAAAATATGGAGAGGAAGCTCAATCAGATTTGCAAAGAAAGTAGTCTGTTGTATCTGGATGGAATAGTCATTATATACTTTATTGACTATCACATTATGTCCTAAAGGATTGCTCACTTATATGTACTGGTCTAGCTGTTATCTAACCAAGCCCTTCCCATATGCAATCTTTGTGCTAAGATATGAATGTGTAGACCCAGGATCAATTAAGGAATGAACCAAAGCATCAAATAAATAAAATTTACCTATTATGACATCGAAACCATCTTGATGTTCTCTAGCTCTAACTGCATAGGTCTAGGTAGATGGTCGCCTGTCTACTACTACTGGTGTCTGTGCACTCACTTTGACAGGTGTAACACCAGTGGGTTCACCTCTCCTATGACCTCTAGGTGGTACAATACTAGGTTTATCAACATGAGTGGCTAAAGTAGTGGCATGTGTTTGTGGGTAGTCTTTCTATAAATGATCCTTCAACCCACATCTCAAACAAGCTACTATAAGCCTCCAACATTCACCTGGATGTCTCATACCAAAATGATTACATAACGGGTTATAATATCTCCCAGATCCCTGAGGTGCACTACCTATAAAGGTGACTAGAGTAGTAGCTCGAGCAGTAAACTCCTGACTAGGTGCTAAGGAAGCTATAGAACCTGATAGGGGAATAGTAGAACCCTTGGAATTCTTACTAGGCCTACTAGGTACCCCTGTAGGAGGTGTCCTTCAGTGTTGTGATCTAGCTCATCTACTGGCTTCTTTCATCTTAATCATTTCAATATGCATGGCTGCTTTAACAAAGGTTATCATATTAGTATACTCATATGCCGGTGTGCTATCCTGATTTTGTTATGGAGTCCCTATTCAAACAACCGACAAAGTTTTGTATGAGATATGTGATAATCTTCCATGTATGCACTAATTCTTTCAAGTTCTCTATCATATTCCTATATGGTTCGATTTCCCTATCGTAGTTTCCAAAATGGTTCTTTTATAGCCCACTTATATTCTTTCCCTATGTATTTATTTCTAAATTGTTAGAGGAAGAAAGGCCACATCAATTGATCTACTAGAGTGTATCATCGTACAGTCTCCCACCATGTATATACAGGGCCCTAGGACAAAGCAACTGCACCTTCTAGCATCTTCTTTTTTGGGCTATGAGTGATCTCAAATAGTCTTTTAATTTTATTCAACCATTCCTCAGCTTTTGTAGTAGTTAATTGTTCTTTTTGATAAAAATCTTTTACTTCTAGCTTTTTTAATTGTTATAATATAAACTTTCAAAGTGACTGAGGTGGCAACTGATGTTATGGCTATGGGGGAGTTGGGGCTTGTTATCTCAGATATAGCAAATCTACCACCATATATGCAAAGTCTGGAGGTGCATGTGCAGCTAGTGGAGATGCATGTGGAGCTTGTGGCATTAGCTAATTGGGATGGCTAGACTAACCAGTAGAAGTCGTATCATTAATAGCTACACTAATTGAGACCCCACTCTCTACATTTCTCACTAACTCAAACACTCTTTTGGAACCAAAAGCCATGACTATCATTGAAATACACAAAAGGGATAAGTAAGATTAAACTTTAAAATCACTTATTCCTTATATGGAATGTACATGTATACTTATGTGTTTACTCCAATCTAAGAATCCCTTAAACCACCTTTAAAACAAAAAAAAATTGACACCCTATGTTTACTCATAATTCTATATGCTATGAAATATCATTGGTGACATCTTATGTTTACTTTTCTTGATTATCCTTTTTATGTTGTTAGCTAATAGCTTAATTTAACATTCGGTTTCAAAATTCATTTTAACTTTGTAAGATTACTATTTATTTGGTAAAAATTTTGGCAGCATATTGGCTTCTAAACCATGCTACCCAAATTGCAAATGTTCAAAACAACACTCCTAAAAAGTAACCTCCACCTCTAATACTCCAATAACAATCATAGCATATCTAACATCAACCACAAACCATCATCATAACACGATCATAAAATCATCATCTATGTACACATCATAACATATGTTTACTACCAATTTGTCATCCGTTATACAACATAATATAATACATGCCAAATATCAAAGTCCAATACATAATACAACTAAATTCCACATCGATAAATGGATTACATGTACATGCCACTTTACTTCTCCCTTGTTGAATCTTCAATTACTATCCCTGTGTGCAATCAAACAAATCACGCGCTAAGCAACGTTATTGCCTGGTGGTGGATAAAATTACACAAAATTTAATCTAATAAAATTACTTTTAATAAATTACCATTTTACTCTTAGTTGTCACTTTTAATTAATTTAATTAGATTTATTCTCTTATTGTCTCAATTTACCATTTAATCCTTTTCATACTTATTTTTCTCATTTAATCTCACATAATTCTTACTTAAATGGAAAATTACCATTAGGTCCTTAAACTTTCTTTTTATTATATTTGATTTTATTTGGCCTCAATTTTGACCCTCTTTGCTTCCTTTGACTTTTATTCCATTCTAAATATAAAATTTACATTTTGGTCCTTACACTTCCCCATGAGATGGTAAATTATAACTTGGTCCCTGAAATTTTGCATTAATTATGATTTTACCTTTCTTTACTTATTTGACTATTTTAACCTCTTTAACCACCTTTTCAATGCAGATTTACAATTACTTTTTACTCCTTCTCAATCTATTAATCATATTTTCCCTTTATTTTTTTATTTAGTTACTTGTATAATATCTTTTATTTAAAATTTACCATTTAGTCTCTATTTTTTGCATATTTACAATTTTACCTTTAGTAGTGACCATTGAAAATCCTCAAACCAGATAGGCGAAATGAGGAATCAATTAATGAAAATGGACTAGAGTGACCACTTGACGTGATCTAACACTTTAGGTGTGAATATGCTAAATGTGTGAGGTGACTACTTGAACATAGCCATCCCTCAATGGAAATCTAATCTCATGGTGTTACCACGATATATAGGTCCCTATGGCTAGCCATTATATCCTATGATCCTGGATTACCTGCTATACACTAAGGGCAATTATTTAATTTATGTTATATTATATTATTTACATAGTTTTTTATGGGATTAGCATTATGTCAAATGCCATTCTTTATCAATTTTCAATTAGTCCTTATTAATATATATATGAATTCATAACATACATGGTAAACATCATTTAAACTTGATGAGAACATGGAATTTTCTTATGGTATACCATTCAGCCTCATTATGAACTCATGCTTAGAATGTTTTTTCTTATTATTTCTCATTTCATATACATTTCCAAGATTGTTTTATGCATTTATATGTTGGCATACATCCATTTTACATTAATAAATCTTAAGTACATATATGTACATCATTATGTTCACATACCTAAAATTATGTCCACATATTATTTCAAGCTCTAATCAATCATGGTGTGCTTATTAATCATTGTATTATGCGTTTCATGCTTAATACACCACTAATCATTTATTATCATGTTATACAACATAGGGTACCATTCGGCGAAGGTAGGTTCTCCCATTCTATGCTTAATTTCTTCTTCAATTTTTATTTATTTCATGTTAGTACATCATTTTACCATGTTATCCCAAATTATTTCACATTTTCACTTAAGTTCATATAGTTACATAATGTGAATTTAAGGTAAACTCCAAAGTAATAAATGAAATTAGGTGTAGTTTTGTATCCACTAACATCAAAGTAACTTAAAATAACATATTTCTCCTTTCCCTTGCCTTTATCCTTATTACTTATTTCTTTTTCTTGAAAATCCCCTTCAGGTTAAATTTTAGGAGGAGTACATCATGAGTATTTGCTAGGTATTTTAATATGTAAATGCTACTAAATAATCATACTAGAGATGCTCTACAAGACTATATCAAAATCCTTAATTGAATCTAATAAAAACTCAATACTTTACCTAATTTGGGAAAGTTTCTCTCACTAGAAATTTCCAACTTTCAAGCTTTATTTTGCTCTAATTTGATATCTATGATGAAGAGGATGTTTTCTAGTGTATGTGGATGAATTAAGGGTTTAAGATTTGGTGGGAATTGGAAGAAATAAAGAGAAAATTATGGAAAACATAATTGGAGACTGGGTTCATATTTGAGAAGAAAAGGGAGGGAGAATTGTAGATTTTTAGGGAGATTTGATATATTTCTCCACTTTTCCATTTTATACTTTAGTGGGTAAACTGGAGGGCCAAGTTGAATTCATTTATTATTTAAGCTAATTGCTTATTTTAAGTCGTATGTCATCCTCTCCTTAATAACTATCCATTTTTAGTCACTCTCTTTCAGAGTGAGTGGTGAGCCACTGTTGTGAGTCATAGGACTGAGTTGATACCATTTAACCTAAATAATCAAATAACCTCAATTTTTCGAAAGTTATTTTCTACTCCTTAGAATGCTCTACAATTTTACCCTGCACACAATAACACATGTATATATGTGTGTTTAAAATTTCAAGTCAATCTGACATCTTTTTGGTATACTTTCAGCTCTATAGGTAAAATTAACCGGTCCGATACCTAAAATTCCAAAAATATCCAAAAAATTATTTTTCACTTCCAGTAGCTCATTTATGATATTTGTAATAGGTTTATATGATAGGAATAATTTTTGGAAGTCTATAAAATATTGTAGAGCTCGATCAAACTTATGGTCAATCATATCAGGATACCGAAGGAATTCTTCACTGTATATTTTTAGGACCTATTTAAACTCAGATTCTAATCAAATTCTACAATTAGAATCCTTTTAATATCTATTTTCTCATTTAGTGATTAAGTAAAACTTCCTATTAGGTCACCTATCGTAGTACCACTCTGGGCTAAACACATTTAACACTTAAGCACTTGTAAATTTTACTATACTATACTACTGTAATCACACTAAAAACTATCATAGGATTACAATTCAAGCTCTAGAATAACCTATACATGTTAGATGAAATTTTAAAGTTTTTACAAATTATTGGGATTCCCATACTGAAAGTGAAGATTAAAGGGTAATAGTGTCTATTGATATCTGGAGTTCAATAAATGAGAGTGAAGAAAAGATGATAGAAAAGAAGAAAGTAAAAGTACTCACAAGAAATGAAAGGGTGGCACCTGAAATTAAAAAGCAGCCAACCCATACTACAGTACCTAAAGAGAAAGAAATTGAGAAGAACTGGATCATAAAGCAGTTGAAGAAGATACAAGACTAAATTTCCATTTGGAATTTCCTTAGACAATCTCCATTGCATAGGTAGAAGTTAGTGGAGGCCTTGTGAGAGTCCACTGTTGCTACTACCATTTCACCATCTAAACTACTAGATATAGTCAAAGGAGAAACTGGGGCAAGTGTTGTGCATTCCAATGCTGATCTACACATTGAAGGTTGAAACCACGATCATCCTCTCTATATTAAAGCTCAGGCAAATGGTAAGCATACTACATATGCAATGGTAGATGATGGGTCCTTTATTAACGTGTGTCTTTTGGTTGCAATTCCTACTTTTGGGCTAAATGAGAGCATGCTAAATAAGTATGACTTAACCATTTCTATTTTTGATAACTTAAAAGGGTAAGCTGCTGGGACCTTCAAAGTTATAAAAAGATGACACTAGTTGATTGAAGCTAAGTTTGTGGTATTAGCTATTCCTGCCAAAGTTTTGTGTTACTTAGAAGGCTATGGTTCCATAAGTTAGGACGAATACCCTCTACATTGCATCAAATGATCAAGATACCTTATAATGGTTAGGTGGTCACCATCAAAGTTGTAAGGAAGAATCAGATATCTATGCTAGAAATAGACAAGTAGCCTTTTAGTAGGTTCCGTCAATAATTTATGGTGGGGAGGATAAAGATGATTTTGATGATATCCCATAAGTGATTAAGATACGGAAGAAGATGCACTTCTTGCTTAAAGCTGGTTTGGGTAAGAATTCCTAAGGGCCTTCTGATGTTATTACCACCAAAGGGTAAAAGATAAAAAAGGAGTTAGGCTACACTTGTTCAGGTCAAAAGGTTAAGGGAGAAGAAACATCACATGAGATCCCTCACATTTTTAAAAGCTTTATGCTTGCCTTAGAGGTCTATCTTTATTATGGAGATAACAAGCCCTAACTAGTGGGAGATAAGATAATACCCGATTTTAAGTTGTTTATTAATGTCTTTGATTGGGAGTAAGGAATTATCGAGCCAATTAAGGGTTTCTGGGTTGAAGAGGTCCTTTTGCATCACTTAGCATGAGATAAGAAGGTAACCAAGGAGAATATGACTGAAAAATTTCATGCTATTAAAAAGAAGGGTAAAGAAAATATGGAAACTAAAGCTCCACCTAAGCCGAACCTGTAAGCTAGAAAGGCATTTACTACTACAAAGATCGAAGATGATGATACTTTTATTGACATTGTTTATGTTCTAGAACTTTTTAATGTTAGGAATTGATTGAGAGATAGATGAGCATGCCACCCCAACCTACCTAGGGTATAATCCAATCAAGTAAAAGCATAGGAGACTTAGGTCGAAGTGGGCTAAAAAGGTCAAAGATGAAGTCATGAAATAGATTGAAGCTAAGTTCCTAATGGAGGTTTAATACCTAATATGGTTAGCAAATATAGTCCCTATAGCTAAGAAGGATGGAAGGGTTAAAGTCTGTGTGTACTTTAGAGATTTAAACAAAGCTTGCCCTACCGAAAAGTTCCTCTTGACTCACATAAATGTCTTAGTGGATAGTATAGCTAATTGTACCATGTATAGCTTTGTAGATTGATATGCTGGGTATAACCTGATTTTAAAAAAATTATTGATGGGATCCATATGGCTTTTATCCTCGAGTGGGGTAAATTAAGCCTTTTGGACTTAGGAACGTTTATGCCACCTACCAAAGGATGGCAACTAAGATCTTAGATGACTTGATCCACAAGAAGGTGGAAGTGTAAATGGATTACATAATGATCAATTTAGCTTCCCTAGAGGTCCATTTTGAGGCATTAGAAAATTTCTTTCAAAGGATTGATAAGTAAAACCTTCGCCTTATCCTGAAGAAGTGTATATTTGGAGTTACCTTAGGTAAGCTTCTTGAACATGTAGTGAGCTAGAGAGGGATAGAAATAGATCCTGACAAACTAAAAGCCATTAGGGACATGCTTGTAGCTTGAAAAGAGAAGGAGGTTAGAATATTTTTAGGTAGGCTTCAATACATAAACAGGTTCATAGCCAAGTGGACTTCAAATTATGAACCAATTTTCAAGTTCCTTAGAAAATATTAGAAAGTGGCTTGGAATGAAGATTATCAGAAGGCACTTGAAACCATCAGAGAAAACCTTTTACATCAATTGATGCTAAGACCACCAGAGGCAAGTAAGCTTTTGATTTTATATTTGGCTGTAAAGGATAATTCTGTAGGAGTTATAATGACTAAAAGATGACTTTGGGATTGAGTACTCTATTATCTCAGAAAGAAATTTCTTCCATATAAGGCTAAGTATGTAAAGGTAGAGAAGATTTTTCTGGCAGTCATTTGGGCTTTAAAGAAGTTGAGGCTAACTTTTATTCCTATAGAGTGCAAGCAGTGGTTAAATAAAATCCTCTTAGGTACCTATAGGAAAAACCCTTACTCCTAAGAAAGATGGGTAGGTGGTTAATCATCTTATAGGAGTTTGAAATTGAGTATATCACTAGGAAAACAATTAAAGGTAGAGTTGTGGCAAAGTTCCTAGTTGATTAGTCACTAAAGGGAGAAGAGGAAACTTATAAGTTTTCTAATGACAATATCACAATTATAATAGTACAAGGCTAGAAGATGTATTTTGATAGGGTTGTGAATAACAAAAGAGTTGGAGTATGAGTAATTTTAGTAACCTTAGAGGGAAAGAAGTTACTTTTAACTAAGAAGTTGAGGTATAAGGCAACAAATAATGAAGCAGAGTATAAAACTTGCATCTTTGGGTTAGAAGCATTATTGGCTGTGGGAACAAAGTCTGCAAAAGTATTAAAAGACTCATCCTTGTTAGTTTATCAAGTGAGGGGGTGAATGATCAGTGAAAGAAGAGCAATTATTGCCTTAAATCAAGTGTATAAAGGCCCTAAAAAGTTAGTTTAAGGTATGTACTTTTAGGTACATGCCTAAAGATGAGAACCAATTAGCAGATGCCTTGGCCACCATGTAATCAATGTGGTATTACCCAAAAGGAGTGATTATAATGCCAATGTTGGTTTTGAGTTATGATAAGTTATACTTTCAAACTAAACAAGTAACGAACATTGAGTGGATGATGAGAAGCCTTGGTATCATGACATTCAGAATTAATTTAAAAAGTGAATATTTCCAGAGGAAGCCATTGAAAAATACCAAATGATGATTCAAAAGGTATCAACTTAATTATTAGTGTGGGCAGAGTACTTTACAAGAGACAGCCGATGGTATTTAGTTGAGATGCTTGAATGAGAAAGAGGCTAAGTAGGTTATGGAAATGGTGTATGAAGTAGTGTGTAGAGCTTATATGAATGGGTTAGCCTTAAAGAAGAAGATTATGCACCAGGGATTCTTTTGGCCTACAATAGACATTGGTTGTTCTAATTATGTCAAAGAATGTCAGTTGTGACAATAGTATGCAGACTTAAGACACTTGCTAGTTTTTGAGTTATAGAACCTTACATCACCTTGGTCATTCGCCATATGGGGCATATACACCATGGGTATGATCCATTCTCTAGCCTCGAATGGGCACAAATTCATTATAGTTACCATTGACTACTTTATAAAATGGGTAGAAGCATAATCCTTTAAGAAGGTAGATGCTAGGGATATGGCTAAGTTCATTAAAAAGAATCTGATATGTAGGTATAGCTTACTGCACCATATAATGTCAACCAATGGGATGTAGTTCCAAGCTAAAACCAAGTAGATGCTTAGGAAGTATGGCATTCAACATCATAAGTCTTCACCTTATCAACCTCAAGCAAATAGGGCAGTTGAGGCAGCTAATAAGAACATCAAAAGAATCATAGCTAAGATAGTTTGAACTTACACAAATTAGGTGTTATGCTTTTTCTAGAAGCTTAAATACCGCAAGTATACAGTGTACCGATTATAGTACTTCAGATATCGATCCCACGAGGAATGTTGATTAACATTGTACACTATTACTACTTGATTTTAATCTTGTTTACAATGCTCATTAATTTGCAAGTTAAAATTATTATTAAAATTACACTACACTAAATTAAATATTTTTCTACTTTAATGATAATACGAGAAGACTTATGAATATGATGAATATAATATATACATAATTATGGAATTTGATCTTTTTCTCTTATTTATAATTCAATCTTTATCATGCAAGCCAAGTTGGAATAATGTTCTATGTCGCAGCTCTCGCATCTATACTAGATTATGCCTTAAAAATGCATTTATGGTTCTAAATCGCAGCTCTCGCATTTAGACAAGAATTACATAAACACACATTCAAAGAATAAAAACCAACCTATAACAACAATCTCCACATGTAATCTCTCAAACTATACTTTGATAATGAATTTCCTATTAACTTTCAATAAGAAGTTGCTCTCGCTAACTCCCTTATTTATGACCATTTTGTTGATTTTTAGAGAAGGAATTGCACATCTAAGGTCGTCTTCCTTAACTTATAATGATACTAATAAAGTTTTAATAGCAAATCCTACATATAAAGATAAATGAAAGAGAAATGAATAAATATGATTAACAACATTCAAGTTCATAAAAAGAATTCATAATAGTTACAAAGAAGAAGAAAAGATTAGAAATAAAAGAAGGGATCTCTCAACCATTTTTTTTTTCACCAAGTGTAGTCTTCTTCATTGTATTTGCCTTCTCTTCAAGCCATAAAACTAAAATTAAAACCTACAACTATTTTCTCTAATTACACTTTCAAATAAGAAAAATAAATGATAGATTCCCTCAATTCTATATCTTCCTTGAAATAACTTCCAGGGTATATATAATTTTTCAAGCATCAAGTCCCTTCAAGTGCCCCTCCATATGGTTGCAACCCTTGATGAAACTTGGTGACTTTTCAAATGACTCTTCAAGATCTACCGCATTTAATTGCCAGTGCAACAGGACACGCCTCTTTCTTTGCACCTTTCTCTTCAACTCTTGCCCGAGACATGCGTCTCTTGTCGCTCTCGCGACATTTGTCGCCCTCGCGACATGGCTTCTTCTTCACATTTTCTCCCTTTTCTCCTACATACACAAAACTTGACAAAAAAACATTAAACACACCTAATTCTAACACAATTTAATATAACAAAACATTATTTTGAGAACAAAAAATGGACTAAATATGAGCTATTTAGGCTCATATCAGACCCCCACACTTAAACTTTTGCTTGTCCCCAAGCAAAACATAACAAACAAGCAAACAACTCAATCATAAAATTTTGAAGCTCACATTTATATTTTGTAAATATTTGAAAACCACATGCAGAAACTCTCATCTCTTCACAAATTTAGCCCAAGTTTACAAAGTCTCAAACAAAATCATTCACCATTAAACTTAAACAACCACGCACATTTGGAAAATTATGAAGTAGCAAAGCACAATAATGTGTGAACTTAAGAACTTGAATATCTTAACACATGTAAACATTATTCCACACCAAATATTGCCTAAAGTAGTCTCTCACTCAAACACTATATTCTTAAGGCACTTAATCACTCAATGTGTTTATGGGTTAGTGTTTCTCTCATCCCTTGAACATGCCATTGCCTACCATAAGCTTGTAATTAGTAAACATCTCCATTACTAGTATAAAATAATACATGAAATCAAAAGGGTCTTACAAAGGTTGTAGCTTGGCTTAGGTTAAGGTAGGATAATTGTGGTTTAAGTAGCTTAAATTGTGAATAGAAATAATATTACCATATCATAAGAGATTTGTTTAAGAACATAAGCATCGCATGATGTAATTTACTTCTCATATTTCCTTCTTAATGGCACACTACTACTAGTTTCACTTGTTCTTTCTTTCTTTTTTTTTCCTTCTTTTTATTTATTTTTATTTATTTTTTTCTCTTTTTTCTTTAGAAATTAGCCTTGTTCTAATATTGATCCTAGAGAAGAATGGAATTTAACTCTTATTTTTTAAATACCATCATGCTTACATTAACAATATATATCTCCTAAAGATATAACAATTTATTTCTCTTCACAAAAAGGGTAAAACAAAGAAATAGGTTTTTTTGTTTAGTAAAGGATATTGGCTAATTATATGTTGCTTAACAAAAATAGGTTTAAGGCTCAAAATTGGCTACCTAAAGTCAAAAAGGTAAGTTTTTAAATCAAGCCAAAATGTTGTAATCTAAATGCCCTTATCATTTTTCATGGACATATCATACTAAATGTAATCTCAAAATTTACCAAAAACAAATTCTAGAGAAAATGGCATATTAAGGCTCTCATACAAGAAAAATATCAATGTATAAGGCTCAAAAGTTCACTTAAACTATAGGTCAAATTACCTTAAGTAATAAATTGGCAAAAATAATCCATTTACACATTTGAAAAGATACTCAACCTAAAAAGAACCTACACTAAAGTGCTTTGCCAAGTCATAACTTTCATTATGTACATTAATTTGTCAAAGTAAAATGAAAATAATTAGCCTAAAAATTTGCCTAACTAGGCTAAAAATGACAAAAATTCAAGTTAAAGTATGCAATTAAATCAAAATAGGTGCCAAATACATAAACTCCAAAATTAAATTCACAACATAATATACAAATAAATATACTAACAATAAACAAAAACATGAATAGAAACAATACATACATACCCCCACACTTAAAGGATACAATGTCCTCAATGTGTGAGAAAATAAATACAGGATATCACATAATATAAAGAAACAAAAATATACACATAAAATAAACAAAATCACAGAAAATGTAAAAGAGAGGGAGAAAACAAACTCAAAAAGTCCCATTAGGAGAACTTGGTGGGGAAGGAGAGAATTCCACATTCCACTGCAAAAGCATCCTCCCTACAATGTCGCGCTCGCGACAATGAAGAAAATAAATTAGTTTTTTAATTTAGTTTTTTTTTAATTTATAATGAAAAAATAAGTAAAATAACCTGTAGAATAAAAAATAAATTATGTTAATACACTAATCAACTAAAAACAACACAAAACAGAACAAATTAAATATTGTAATCCAAAATCCTAAATCAAGATTCATAATGACAATACATTTAATCAATCATTCCCCGACAACGGCGCCAAAAACTGGTTATGCTTTTTCTAGAAGCTTAAATATTGCAAGTATACGGTGTACCGATTATAGTACTTCAGATATCGATCCCACGAGGAATGTTGATTAACATTGTACACTATTACTACTTGATTTTAATCTTGCTTACAATGCTCATTAATTTGCAAGTTAAAATTATTATTAAAACTACACAACATTAAATTAAATATTTTTCTACTTTAATGATAATCTGAGAAGACTTATGAATATTATGAATATAACATATACATAATTATGGAATTTGATCTTTTTCTCTTATTTATAATTCAATCTTTATCATGCAAGCCAAGTTGGAATAATGTTCTATGTCGCAGCTCTCGCATCTATACTAGATTATGCCTTAAACATGCATTTATGGTTCTAAATCGCAGCTCTCGTATTTAGACAAGAATTACATAAACACACATTCAAAGAATAAAAAACCAACCTATAACAACTCTCTCCAGATGTGATCTCTCAAACTATGCTTTGATAATGAATTTCCTATTAACTTTCAATAAGACGTTGCTCTCGCTAACTCCCTTATTTATGACCATTTTGTTGATTTTCTGAGAAGGAATTGCACATCTCACTACAAGAAAATTACAATTTAGCAACGGAAAATGTCAATTTTCCGTTGCTAATCAAAAATAGCAACGGAAAATAGCAACGGAAATTTCGGTTGCTAATTCGGCGGTTGGTATTTTTAGCAACGGAATGTTTATTCCGTTGCTAAATTTAGCAACCGAATTCAAATTCCGTTGCTAAATCTAACCACTAACATTTGGTAAATTGGTCAAAATTAGCAACCGAAATCAAATTCCGTTGCTAAATTTAGCAACCGAATTCAAATTTCGTTGCTAAATTTAGCAACCAAAATCAAATCCGTTGCTAAATTTAGCAACCGAGTTGAATTCCATTGCTAAATTTAGCAACTATTATAAAAAAATTTGTGACGATTTTTTCGTCGCTATTCCATCACTAAAATAGAAAACCAACAAATTACACTAAAACAACTTGCTGTTTTAGTGTAAAATATAAAACCAACAAATTTAAAAAATCTTTAAATTTAAAATAATATAAGACCAAAAAAGAATTCTTTACCACCTTGTAAAAAACTATTGCAGTAAAGCAAACGTCTAAACTCAAAAGTGAGTAGACAAATAAAAAATCTCATCCCATTGGGCTACATAAAATTTAAAATTCTTTACATTAGTAAACTGTAAACAAACATCAAAATGACATATTTCCTGCAAGGGGAAAAAAAAGAAGAAGTAGAAGAAGAAACAAAGCACAATACTGTAAACACAGAAAGTAGAAAGAAATTTTGGGAAGTGATAGCATATATCCTCAACAAGAATTAATATGTCAGAAGCAAACTATATCACTCACATATAACCTCATACCTTAAAGTAAATATCTACAATCGAAAGGAATCAATAATAATTTTTAGAATTTTCTCTAATGATTGCCACTGTTTATCATTTGCACTAGCAACAAACAACACAACTGTGCTTCCCTTTGCTGTTGCCTTTGCAAGATTGTGCGTACCAGTAAGAGCATATGGTGTCTCAAGCACATACTTGTAATACTGCAGACATTGTAATTTAACAAACATAATCAAGCCTTCTTTGAATGATTTTTATTCAATCACACGGAATATAAACAATTAACTGAACTTTTAAAAGCTTGTTGGATGGGGAAAAAAAAAAGACAATGGTGATACATGTAACAATGATGAATATCGATGATGCATATTGTAAACAATCCTTTTTTTTTGGTTTAGTGTATATATATATATATTGTTCAATCCAAGAACCCAAAAAAGAAAACAAACAAATAAATCTCTCTCCCTCTCCCTCTGTAATTTTTTTCTTGAATCAAAGGAAGAAGAAGAATGGTTCTTTAATTCTTAATTGTTCAAGAGACTCTAATCTTAGGAAGAAGCAGTAAAAATAATAATATTAACTCTTTTTGTAATTAACCAAAGAAAACAAGAGAAATTAATATATAAGCTGAGGTTCACACTCTCCTAAGAATTTCCAGTCGAAAGTTCTCTTTGAGACATAAGATAGCAAAAAAAATAATAATAATTCGGCAATGAAAGTTATCAGTTTCAGGGACATTATGCTGAAATATATTATATAGCAATATGAAAAACAGTATTGGACACCAACTTCAATAGCATACCTGTAACAGTGCAGCAATAGTACCAAAAGAATTCCACAACAATGGAGCCAAATCTTGAAATAATTCTCTCTTCTAAAAAAAGATAAAACCAAAACAAACACAGGTTTATTAGGCATACCTGTATTAGAGCAACAATAGTACCAAAAGAATTCCACATGAAAGGTGCCAAATCTTGAAATAATTCTTTGTTCTAAAAACATGAAACCAAAGGCAGATACCAATTTATAATTAAAGCATACAAATGCTCAGCAGCAAATTTTTCACTTATTAAGAGTTTGAGTTTTTTAATTTAATATATTAGGAGTAATCTATTGGTAATAATTCTAAAAATTGAAGGCAAGAAGGCAGCATTATTTGCAAAATGAACATATGGAAGAATCAAGATGTCTCTGACCTGGTTCTCTTGTCTCTTCTTCCCGTTTAGTCTCAATTATATTTCTCTCATTAATCTGTCTTTGTATCTCTATCCCTAAATTAGTAATCCTAGAAAACTTCCGACCAGTTACAACCTATAGTTTCTCATATAAGGCCTGATACTGGAAAACTTCAGATTTTGACTTTTCTAGTTGATCTCTCACCAAGAGGAAGACTTATTGACAACTTCAATGTCGCATCATAAGGCTGTTGTTTCTCCTTCAAATGCGAGAACTTATTCTCCAAAGCAGAATATTCAATCTTTTGAGCTTCTAATTTCTGTACAAGCTTTTGATTTTGAAATTGAAGAACAACAGTACCAAGTTACATATATAATCAAAGAAAAGGAATGAGATCAGAAAGAGGAAGGGGAAACGTTCTACATTTACTCTTTGTACAAGCTTTTGATTTTGAAATTGATGAACAACAGTACCAAGTTACACATATAATCAAAGAAAAGGAATGAGATCAAAAAGAGGAAGGGGAAGCGTTCTACACCAAATAAAATTTCAACAGCTCATGCAAATTATAACATTGTTCTATTAAGAGCAACACCGCTCAACTTATTGCTACTGGTGAATTCATAAAGGCATTCGTAAAAGATACAAAATTCATTACCACTTCAGTAAGACATCCAAAAAGAAAATGATAATAAAGAAAACGTACCTTGCAAAGCTTGAGCAGAGAGATTTTGAGACGTCGTTGACAGCAATGCTTCCTTCTTCACCTCCTTCGTTCTAATCCACACCTGACAGGCCCCAAATGTAAGCTTCTTGAGAAATTAACAAATCAACGTTTCTATATCATACACCTTCAATGCACGTGCACCAAAGAGATTTAGATATAAAAATATCATACAGAAACAAGATGGGATCAAAAAAGCATAAATATCCAAAGAAATTAAACTATTTTTTGTTTATTGTACTTCTGGAAATAACTATAACATTTAATTTTCATATTTTTATCAATTCATAATTAAAACTTTATATTTTAATACCTAACAATTAAACATTTGAGAAACATTTCGATTAAAACTTTCCATCAATAATTCCATTATGTTAAATTAAATTGGATAACTTTTTTTAAACTTTGCCAACCAAAGAAGAAACTCAAAATTCATAAATTTTGAATTGAAAAATAATTGCTCCAAATTATGAATAGTTTAAGAAAATATTTAAATATTTGTCACAATATGAAATGTTTCCATAACTCATCTATCCTTAATTAAAGAAAGTGACGTATTGAGTTATTAGTAATTAACTATTAATAAGCAAACATTATTGATTTTTAATTGTATTAAATATTAAATAAAAAATAAAATTTAAATTTTTTTACTAAATAAATAGTACTTCCATTGATTTTAACGAAATGACTAACAGGTCCTCGTATAATTTAGCCTTGAAGTGGCAAATACCAAATGAAATGCCTACCAAATCAGGAATCATTTTCAAAAATTCATCAGAACATCTTCAGAAATGACAGATAATGGATTCATCAGTAAAAAATCAATACAATCAGTAATCGCCAAGTTTTCTTATAAAGCCGGGGAACAACATATCACAGCATTGAATATCATGCAAGAAACCATTGACAATGACAATACAAAAGTTTACAAAAGAATGGCCAAACAAGGCAATTAAAAAGAAATATGAATTTCTTCCTCGCACCTGTAACATTTAATTTTGGGTTTACAAAAGAAATAAGTTTACAAAAGTTCACTAATAACTATAACATTTAATTTTCTGGTGGTCTTTCCTCCTCTGACTGCCAGCCAGTATACATGCCATATTAAGATTTTAAAGCAAATAATAAAGAGCACAGGTAAATATGGATCAAACAATTGAAAAAAATAAATTTTATTAAATACTTTCAAGTACAATTACAATTGTTATTCAAAAAAGATATAACCTAAGGTGGAATGCCACTACTGAAAAGGGAATAATAGATTTGTTTATTAACAATTCTATGATATCATGTGAAGAGAAAGATTGATTATCTACAATTACGGCATACCTCAGAACCATCCTCTTTATCCTGGGAAGTCCGCCATTTAACGAAATTGGAAGAAATTGGAAAACCTCAAGGATTTAACAGGAAACATGACAACTAACAAAGGATAATGAAAAATCGGAAGGATTTAATATACAACTTAAAGAAATAAGAACAACACTCATACATCAAACATAAGAAATAAGAAGCCTAAAAAAAAATTAAGGAGATAATAGATCCAAAACCGAAGAAGAAGAATAAAACAAGATAAAAATGAAGAACAGCGAAAGACGAACCTAAAAAGCTTTTCTGGCGGCACAATTTTGGGAAATTAGACTTGGCAGAGGTCTCTTTCTTCATGCCAAAGAAATCGAGCTTGACTTTGGCTCTGGACATCGACTTCCTTGCTGGAGAGAGAGATAGAGCGGTGGTGTGTGAGGGAGGAGCCGTCGACTGCTTCTTTAGAGAGACAGAGAGAGGGAAGGCGGTGTGAGGGAAGAGATGAAAACCTAGGGTTTTCTCAATTTATAGATCTAACAAAGGTAAAATTACTTAAATGTCCCTAAAATAGCAACGGAAACATAATTCCGTTGCTATTTTTGCAACGGAATATGAATTCGGTTGCTAACTTTCGTTGAAAGTGAAATTTAGCAACCAAATTAAAATTCCGTTGCTAATTTAGCAACCGAATTTTCATTCCATTGCTATTTTAGCAACTGAATATTAATTTCGTTGCTAAATAGCAATGGAATTCATTTCGTTTGCTAAAATAGCAACGGAATACAAATTCCGTTGCTATTTTAGCAACCGAATTAAATTTCCATTGCTAAATAGCAACCGAATTTAATTCGGTTGCTAACTTTCGTTGAAAGTGAAATTTAGCAATGGAATAAAAATTCCGTTGCTAATTTAGCAACCGAATTTTCATTTCGTTGCTATTTTAGCAACCGAATATTAATTCCGTTGCTAAATAGCAACAGAATTCATTTCGGTTGCTAAAATAGCAACCGAATATTAATTCCGTTGCTATTTTCAGTCCCAAATTTTATCCGCCATTTTTTGCCACGTTAATTAGCAACGGAATTCAAATTCCGTTGCTAATTTTTCGTTGCTAAATATTGGCGCCATAAATTCCCTCCACTTTTAGCAACGGAAGCTAACCAAATTTTTTTCGGTTGCTAATTTTATAAAATTCAACCAATTTTAGCAACGGAAACTATTTTCCGTTGCTAAATAGCAACAGAATTATTTTTCCGTTGCTAAATAGCAACGGAATTAATTTCCGTTGCTAAATTAGCAACGGAATCAATTCCGTTGCTATTTTTCCGTTGCTATTTCAAGAATTTCTTGTAGTGTCTAAGGTTGTCTTCCTTAACTTATAATGATACTAATAAATTTTTAATAGCAAATCCTACATATAAAGATAAATGAAAGAGAAATGAATAAATATGATTAACAACATTCAAGTTCATAAAAAGAATTCATAATAGTTACAAAGAAGAAGAAAAGATTAGAAATAAAAGAAGGGATCTCTCAACCATTCTTTTTTTTTCACCAAGTGTAGTCTTCTTCATTGTATTTGCCTTCTCTTCAAGCCATAAAACTAAAATTAAAACCTACAACTATTTTCTCTAATTACACTTTCAAATAAGAAAAATAAATGATAGATTCCCTCAATTCTATATCTTCCTTGAAATAACATCCAGGGTATATATAATTTTTCAAGCATCAAGTCCCTTCAAGTGCCCCTCCATATGGTTGCAACCCTTGATGAAACTTTGTGACTTTTCAAATGACTCTTCAAGATCAACTGCATTTAACTGCCTCCTGTCGCGCTCGCGACAGGACACGCCTCTTTCTTTGCACCATTCTCTTCAACTCATGCCCGAGACCTGCGTCTCTTGTCGCGCTAGCGACATTTGTCGCCCTCGCGACATGGCTTCTTCTTCAAATTTTCTCCCTTTTCTCCTACATACACAAAACTTGACAAAAAAACATTAAACACACCTAATTCTAACACAATTTAATATAACAAAACATTATTTTGATAACAAAACATGGACTAAATATGAGCTATTTAGGCTCATATCATTAGGCTAAGAAGCTACCTTTCACACTATAGGATTATAGGACTCAGTTAATGAAGGAATATTGCAAGGCATATACATGAAGATAACGTAGTGGAAAAAATAAAATATTGATCATTCATGCCACGCAATATACGACTTAGAATCAAAACATGCAATTTCAGAGTTTTAAAAACTTACGAGCTTGGATGCTCTTGAAAACTTGATTTTGCAATAGAAAATGTATAAGATAGACTTATACACTTCAGATCTGGAATACCAATGCCAAAGGATCAGCCTTTACGCCACACCACTCTATGCTCTCACACACACTTGCAAAGATAGCTTAAAATCAAGAGTGCTAGCTCTATGGTTGTGTATTCGGCAATGGAAATGGTTTGAAGCCACAAGATCTGATCTTGTTCTTCCTTTAGGTTTCGATTGCTGCCCAAGAACACAAGAGAACAAGAAAGAGTTCTTTCCCCTTGAGTAATTCGGCCAAGAGAGAAAAAGAGCAAAAATGGGCTATTTTTTATTCTTTTAATTCATTAATATATATCACTTGTTTTAGGTCAAGTGTGAATGCTTAAATTTAGTGGTAATTTCAGCCTCCATCACTTCCTAATTATGAGATATATCTTAATTTAAATTCTATTAGAATTTAAATTCAAATGGCATTAGACATTTAATCAAAACAAACTTACTTATTTAAGGTGATTAGTTGCCGAATTCAACTAGGATTCCTAGCTTGAATTTTAACTACATTAATTCCCTCTCAAGTATTATATTTTGATTAAATACAATTTAGGTTTAATACTCAATTAACTTAATTATACATAGATAATTAATTAATTGAAATTAAACCTAGCATATGCCAATAAATTTCTCTCGTGACCAACTGTTAACAGATTTGCCTTAAACAACTAGTTATTTAAGGCAAAATAATAGTTCTATAGATTTGCCTTAAACAGCTAGCTGTTTAAGGTAAAAACCTTATTTAACTGATTTTCCTTAAACAGCTAGCTGTTTAAGGCAAAATCAGAGCTGAACAGATTTGCCTAAAACAACAAGCTGTTTAAGGCAAAAAAACCTGTTTAACAGATTTGCCGAAAACAACAAGTTGTTTAAGGAAAAATTCTATTTACCCATTGCATACATTAATTTAACTTTAAATAAAAGCCCAAATTAATTCCCAATACACTATTTAAATATTTTAAGCCCAATGCTTTGTGTGCGATCCTATAGGTCTATTTAATTTTGGCAATGAATTAATAAATTAATTCAAAGGCTATATATATTCTCTAGCAAGATATTATAGCATTCCAAATTAAATGAAAATGCAAATGGCATTTAGTGACCTAATGCAATTTTGCATAGTCCCTTACCCTTAAATATTAGAATTAATATAAGGCATGGAACCAATCATCCTTATATATACTAATTCCTTTTTTTGATATTTTAGTGACACTAAACTTTCAGATAAATAATGATTACTCATTATTTCATCGCGATATGGCCATACACTTCTCAGTTCACTAATCAAGTGGCTGATGATATTTTTCCTCTTATAGAGAAGGGTAATCCCTTTACTTCTCTCATGCTCTCTAATATGGATTAGTGCATACCCAAGCATACCCATACTTGTCACTCTATTATGAGCATGTTAGGTGTATGTCAAAGTATACAGTAATTCATAAAGAGTTTCATAGAGATTTTAGGTCTAAAAACTCTGATGCAAAACTTGCACATAAGAAACACTTATGACTTGTACCATATAGTGTTCTCATGAATGGATCAAATCCAGATACCATGTTCTAAACATGTATCTATGATCTCTGATTGACACTCTAGTCCTTATAATCTGTAAGATAGAACTCAAATTATCAGAAAGAGCATACTAGTATTAATTCATTTGTTATTCCCATAATAATGACTGACTAGGGATATTTAGAATGAAGTCTCATTTGTTTCAAGGTCTTAAAACCATGTGCCTCACACATGATAACTTAAACTGAAACAACATTCTTGGATAGTTCTATCAATTTATATGCACAGGAATACAATAGATGAAACAAATGCCTCATTTATTAACTTAAGTGTTTTATAACAATGCATTGGAGCTAGGGCTTACACTAACAGTTAAAACTTCAATAGAGGCTACCCCATCTTTTTTGGTTTATAGGATAGAAGTCGTGCTACTAGTAAAGATTGAGCATTAGTGTTTGAGGGTGGTTTTAAAAGCTAAATTACAATAGATAGAATGGGCCAGACAAATGTTACTGCAACATAATCTACTCGACGGGGATAGGATGCGAGCTTACTATCACAACCATATCTATCAAAAGATGTTAGCTTATTCATTTAAGAAAATGTTAGGAATCATCCTTTGAAGGATGGGGATTTAGTGATCAAGTAGATGAGGTCTTGATTTCCAAACATCCAGGTTAAATTCAAACCTAGTTGGGAAGGACTTTTCATACTGAAAAAGTTAATATCCAAAGGAGCCATTATTTTAATTGATAACGATGGCAATGAATTTAAGGAATCGATTAACATGAATAGATTTAAAAGGTTCCATGATTAAGACTCACAAAAGAAAAAAAAGAGACCAAGAGTCCAATAGGCCACAAATTGAAAAAACAATGGGCTTTGCTAAAATTGATCACCCTATTAGGGTGAAAATAAAAAAAAGGCATTTTGAGCAAAAATTAAAGGCTGAGAGACAATGATCAACTAAGAAAACCCAAGAGGGCCGATTGATAATAGGAGTTCTAATGCTTTTAAGATTTCATTCCGAGATTAAGTAATATGATTATTTAGATAATGTTAAATAATGATCATGTATAATGAAATCAGATAGAAAAGCCACATTTGTATCCAAAACATTTTAATGTATTCAAAAGTAGTTTTTTTCTTTCATATGTTCAAACTTTGAAGTTTTAATGAAAATAAAAATAGTCTTTAATTGTATCTAATTAATATCTAGGATACACTGCTCTCTCCCTACAAATTCCTAAGCTGGTGTGTCTTATTATCAACTGCTAGACTCATGACCCACTGCTTATATAAGGTGGAGGTGGTGAAGTCACAAGCGTTGATCTTGGGTATAACAATCTTCACAAGAAGTTAAGCCCAAATCTATTAGTGGTAACCTAACAAAAAGGTAGTGGAGAGAATACCTCCACAAAAGGATAATAGACACTTAATAATGTCCTAACAATTGCCATACTAGCAAGTGCAGTAAGCAACAATGTAGAAAGTGGCCTGATATAACCTAGGATGCCTAAAGCTGATATCACCATCTACCAGATGAGCCATCCAAATAGCTCCTTCATGAGATGAGTGAAAATCGTACAATCTCTACTTAAGATTATAGTGCCTTAGTAGGTATCATGACTCAGGTTGAAGGCTCTACTATTAACTTCAACTTTTCATGTAACCAAACTAGAAAAAAGGGCAGCCAGAGTGAGTTGCTTTCATCTTAGGAGAAAATAAGGCAAAGAAATAAGTGAAAATCTGAAAAGATACATTTTTCAACAAGAAAAGCTAGTGTGAGAACCCACAGAGGGCACACTATCTTTGAAATAATGATGTACCTAGAGCAATAAGAGGCTATCGGTAAGGCAAGCAGCAAAGTCATTGTGAATGGCATTTAGTCTAAGAATCATCTTTACCAAAACCAAAAGGAATGGTGTATGCCCTCTACGCACACCATCCATGGCATTGAACAACTCGTAATCTCCTATCAAGCCATCTGAACACGTTAATAAACATTGAGCAAAGCAGCATAGCAAGATCATGCTAGTCTGGAATGTAGGCATGTCATTGAAATCATCCAAAATGTCAATCAGCCACTATAATGAAAGGGTTCCCCACAAGGTATTAAACTTCTTGCCTCAAAAGGAAAAACACCTAAAGCCTATGTCACCTCTCTAAGGTAGTTGAGAACATTGAAAGGCAAACATGGTAAAGTGCCCTGCATAAATCTCATACCAACAATCTCAGCAAATGCCTTAGGTAGGGGGTATTACTCCTGGTGGTAAACCTAAAAATGTACAACCTCGGGTCTTAGTATTGAATAGCACACAAAATTAGGGTTTTATATATATTCGCTCTCCTTAAGAATTCCAAAATGGAGTAAGGGCTCAAAATAGGATCCTCCTAGGTTTTTGGGTCACCCAACAATCTATATAGTTTTGTCATAGCTAGGGTTGACATGGTGAAGGGTTTGAGTGGTCTAGAGGATGAAAATAATAATAAATAAGAAATAAAAAGAGAGAGAATGGAAATAATAAATAAAATGAAATAAAAAAGAAAATACAAAACCAAAAAGAAGAAAGAAAGTAAAATACTTGGAGCAGAACTTGCTTGGAAGAGGAAAGGTCAAAAGGCAAAAAAACTAAGAAGAATCAAGCTATTTATAAAAAGTCATGATAGACGGCTAACCCTTAGAAGCGACTCATGGCCTGGACATTTGTCACCATAAGACTGCCATAATGAATCTTTTTGCATGCCCCATTCATTGTGCTAACATTTTTGCATACATTTTTGTCTTTATTTTTACAGGAAATGTGAAAATGTACAGAGATTGTTAGAAACATCAAAAATTTGATTCAGAAAACATTTGATTTAAGGAGTGTTTAATTCAAGGATTACTTCATAAAATAATAATAATAATAATGAATAATGAATAATGTATGTATAATGATAAATAGTGTATGTACAATAGATAATTTGAGCATAATATGCATAAATAGTGTAAATTGGTGTAAAATAACATAAAGGAATAAATAAAAAATGGAAATTAAAGAATATAAAAAATAGATTAAAAAATCAAAAAATTAGGAAAATGGAGCAAAAGATAAGATGTAAATGGCGCCCATTGCTTGCTCGCGATAGATGCCTAACCCATCTAACACTCAAAATTTGAATTTCTTCAGTCTTTTTTTCTTTTTTTCTTCTTCCTCTCTCTATAACCACCATTAATGCGATTTCTTCAAGCTTTCTCTCAATTTTCTTCCTCTATTTTATCTATTTCACGAGCCGTTTTCACCAAAATTCCACAAGATGCTCGTATCGAGGTTGCATTTATTTCAAGTTTCATCATGCTTTTTGTATACCCATTTTTGCTAAAAATGAGTTAGGTTTCTAATTTCCTTTTTTTTCATTATTCTTTCTTCGATTCAATATATAGGTTATTTAATATTAGCAAATTATTTGCCATTAAATTTCTTGTCTTAAATATATTTTTTTGTCTTTAGAATTTGCAAATGCATGTTGTATTAAAAAATAGGAGAAAATATGTATATCCAACATTGATTTCATTTATAACAAATTAATTATGTGCGAGATGCTTTCAAATGTAGGGTGCTTTAGTGTCCTTTAATTTAATTAGCTAAATTATACCATGTGCCCCTAATTAACTATTGAGTTAGTATGTTAGTTTTATATGAACTAGTTGGCGGCCATTGAGACCTGTGTTGTTGCCTTTTAATGCATTTTGTGTTGAGGGCAAGAACATTTCTAGCCTAAATGCTACCAAAATTTTGTTAAAATTTTTGTAAATAGTCATAATTTTTAAAGTACATTGATTATCATGCATGTTTGCTAGAATGCCTATTAATGGGCTTAGGGTGTTGTAACCTATCGTATGGCACTTAATGCATACTTTGATGCAGGTTGGCTGGTACTACTTAAGCTTGTATGTTGCCAGAATTTTGTCAAAGCTTATATGAATTTTATTTGTATTATTACTTGTGATGCAAGTCAATTCTGAAAACTAACATTTAATTTTTGCAGGATGCAACATTGCAAGGCATAGGCTAATCAACTTCATCTTATTCGGGATGGATGACCGCTCATAAGGCAATGAGATATAGAGCCTTATCCTGAGTCAATATTGCACAAGCAGGTTTATGTCATGGCAGTTGCTGTAAAACATGTGTAACGCTCATTCTTATTACCTTTTATCTACATATTTCTTTATTAAATTGCTTATACAAGTCCACATATATATACATGTAAATTTAACATGCTTAAAGTATATTTACAAATTAATTCATCACATGTATTTTGGATCCTCTACAAAGAACATTTATAGAAAATAACTCTACACCAAAATTAGTCTTTGCTTGCAATCCTTTTATTAGCTTGTAGATGTTTACTTAAGATTTGTACATTTACTTTACACCTGTGTACTACATGGGAAGAACACCTATGCTAAGCAATGGCTCAGTAAAGGGTAAAACAATGTAATAGACTTCTAGACAAAGTCTCACACAAATAACACAACATGCTACATCTCATTGTATAGTAACTTATGAGGAGTAACACACTAAAATGCACATACACACATTCAAGTTTATGATTCTATGCATTTAGTAACATTTCAATGTCATTATTACATTTAGTCACACTAACATTGTCAAGAAGAAACACTAATGTTACACTGAGGCATTAACACATTCATAGCATTGTTCATTAACTCATCATATCATTATTATTTCATAGCTTGAATTCCCATTAATGGTGGATACAGGTATAAACACTTGATACTAGTAACCAGTATCAAACACTTAAAACATAATAATGTAGGTTCACTTAATACCAATAGGTATCAAAACACTACACTAGTCACCTTCTGGTGACAACACTTGCAGTTGCGGTCATTATCCTCTTTATAGGTATGCCTATTTATCCATTACTATGTGAAATTCAGGTTTAATAGGTATTTGATCAGTTAAGAATTTCACATTTGACACATTTAAAATCATAAGGATTATTCATACAATAGAACATGCAACAAGATCACTGAACATTTCATATTCACATACACTTCAAATACACTTAAAATTAACATTAATACGATTATCATTTGTCATGCAACATGTAACACTATGTATACCATTTATCATGTTCACTCACATTCATTACTTTTACAAATTCTTATGTTTTAAGGCTTAGTATTTAACTTTACTTAACAAATTTATTATGCTCTACATTCATTTTATGTCACATATTATTCTCGTTTTTATGTTTAAAACACTCTAAACATGTTAAGGAAAGTTTGGGTATGCTTTGGTGAGAATTTAGGGCCTAAAAATAAAATTTATGAGGAAATAGGATAGAGTTATAGTGGTCAGTGATTTTTTATGACTATAAGATAGGTGCAATTTTGGTTCGAGAAGGGCTTAGTTACCAATTGGTAGTGACCGTGAGATATATTTTGCCTTAAAAATCATAAAGGTAAATTTCTAGGTTCAATTTGTATGTTATTTTGGACTTAGTAAATGACATTTTCAAGCAAAATGTTCTTATATAAAATCGTTCTCCTATATCTATAGTTTCCATAAAATTAAAAATAACTCTATTTTGATATAAAAATCGAAAGATGTCACTAAAACAATATAGACTACTCTAGATAATAGGATATCAAAGGTCTTTGAACTTCAAGTTCAATTTCGAATACTTTAAGGACTAATTCAGGTTTTAGTGTCCTCTACAAAGGTATAGATGATTTCTTATCTTTAATTTTCAACTAGAATCACTTCATTCAGATATCTACGGAAAGCATTATGCTCTTTATACTAAAACTAGTTTAAGTGAACCTTAAGGCAGATTTCACTAGTTCACATTTCTAATCACTAAACACTATTATAATGCATCACAACATTACTAATCTTATCTAAAATCTATTATATACAATCCAAAACACATTTTTCAACTTAATTATCGAGCACATGAACAAAGAATAAAACTCCCATACATTATTGATACACCAAAATCACTTTCTTCAATCTCTCTATCTCTTTTCCTTGCTCTTTATTATTCTTATTTCTTCATAGGATTAATCATATATAAACATATATTTAGATCCTTCAAATTTAATTCTTATCATATAAATAAATAGAAAAAAAAGAGAAGCAATTGTTACCTTTAATTATCTATCCATTAAATTCTCTCTCTTCACCAAAGCTATACTTGAAATTAGGGATTATTTAGGGGTTAGAATGGCTTTAAAATGGATTCCTTTAGAGTGGTGGCCAACCTTAATGGGTTTTATAATCATGATTCCTTTTTATTTCTCTTGAATTCTCTAGAGAAAAGGCAAAGAATTAGGCCTTACCCCCTTGGCTTGCTTGTAGGCCTTAAGTAAGCCCAAGCCTCAATAAATTTCCTTCACATTTGAGTTCTCCCTTTGTGTTTCTTCTCATTTTATTTCTCTTATTTTTCAATTTTTAAATCCTTTACATTAAACTTCCCCCAATTATGCATACGTATGCTTTAAAGTGAATTAACCATATTGCCCTTGGCTTTTATGTTGATTTCCTCTAGATCCCAACTTACAATACATTAGCTAACAAAAAATATATTAATCATAATATCATTTAGACATGCATATATCCTTATAGAGTATAGGTTAGGGCCTTACACCATGGGAATGATAGATAAGGTGGATAGACTACTAGCTGTTATAGGATGGATTGCATTCTTCAATTCATCCTTTCCAATTTACCCTGATGTCACTCAAGAGCTCTTGGCAACCCTTCAGTATGGTGGCTTTTAGAGACTAAACACAGAGGAGCGGGTAGTTAGGTTCAGAGTTTAGGGCATTTAGTATAACATCTCATGTTGTCACTTCACAAAGGCAATAGGGCTTTCCATAGGAGTAGATGCTTTGAGCCCAAAGAGGGGAGTTATGAGGCAGCACTGGCCAGGCATCATGCTTTTAGGGATCGTGTACCATTTAGACATGGCCAATAGCACTATACTAAACATGTAGGCATTCTGATACATCCAAAGAGTCCTGTCTACATCATACATCGATCATACCGATAGTCTTGGGTCGATGAATGCAATTGATATTGTTTGTTTATGGGCAATGCATAGAGGTAGAAAGATCGACATCACCCATAAGATAATCCATATATTACATAGGATAGCCATGCAGCTAACTTCATAAATTTGCTTTAAGGGAGTGGTAACCCACCTATTATTAGACCCAGGGGCAGATGAGGCCATGTACTCCATGATGTCACTTTTGTAGACTTACAGGATGCCTTAGGTATGAGGATGGTGGAGCCAATTTAGGGACATGAGGGATAATATAAGCTACTGACTATTCCCGAGACTAAAAAGCACTACAAACTAGATCTTATTATGCTAGAGCCATCGATAAAGGGGGGAGGATCAGGTTTAGGCACCTCCAGTGCCACTAGTGTAGCCTAATCAACAACCTCAATAGGATAAGTCGTAGGCTCTCCATAGGGTAGTTATATATTTTAATTTTAAGATGGACTTACAGGTGGATTTGGATGACCTGCTTGGAAGATCACCTCTTTCTCCAATGTCTTTACGGTAACCCATTAGACCACGACCATCACAATCAAGGGTATCTAGGAGGTTCTCTCTATATGGCTATTTAGGATCCTCTACTTCCACTGCTCTGCCACCATATGGCCACCTGAGAGCATATACTTCTATCGCTTTACCACTTGTGCAGCTGGTATCGACTTCACCATTTAATGATATTTTCAGGAGATTGTCTACCATAGATGATGCAATTGGGAAACAAAATTAGACCATATAGTCCATTCTAACATTAGTGTAGTCTATGCAGACTCAATATTGGACTAATGTACTGAGTATCAAAGCAAATTTAATAGTAGCTAGGTAGAGGTTTGATGAGGCTTTGCAGGTTGTTGATGATTCCATCACCCAAATCAGGGATCAAATAGGATGTATTGAGGCAGAGGTTGCCAAAGGTGGACAAATGGTGATAGAGACTAATGAGCAGTTGAAGAGGTATATCGAGAACTTAAGAGATGATCTTATGAGATATATGGAGCAACATTTTCGAGCAGTATCAAGGTTAGGAGAGAATTCAGAGCATCTAGCTGGGGTGTTCGCATTGATTCTCTAGCCATTATACATCGCACTGCCTGAATTTGAGTTTAGATTCTGACAATAGGACGAGTAGCCACCAGCACTACCGTAGATAGTGGCAGAACACAAGCCTCCCAAACCTTTAGCCTTCCATCCTCTATTTTGACCATCTTACCATAGCAAACCAGGACCTTCACAATATTGTATTTTTTTATTTAGGAAGTTTTCTTAGAAAATTTTTTCTTTTTGGATATTTTGATGTGTATAAAAAGTGTGACATTTATTTATTTTGCTTCCTTTATTGTTTATTTACATTTCATTACCTTTTTTATTTCTATTCAAAACTAAGATGTATGATAAAGATAACAATAAGACAAAATGACAAAAACAACAACAAGGTAATCAAAAAAGATAAAATAATAAGATAAAATTAAAAAAGAATGAATCGGCCATAATTGACCAAAATGATAAGGTGAAAATAACAAGTAAAAATTCAATAAGTAAGATGCTAATGTCACACCTTTTTCCACAAGTATCAAATCCATTTTAGGAGTCACACATATTTCATGCTCCATAGAACTTATAGTAGACATATTGTTTGCTTATGAAATGGAGAAAATTATTGATAATACCCACACTAAATTGGATAAGAAGGATAAAGTATTTGTGAATGGGGAATGGTTAGGAAGCTGTGATGATTCTTCTTCCTTTGTCATAACTCCAAGACACCTATAAAGCCATAAAAATTTACCTGAACAGGTTAAAATCAAAAGAGATGCATAACAAGGAGAAGTGCGGATATTTTTTAATGCTAGAAGGATTTATGAGAGGTGGTTAGAAGTCACCCCTACCTCATTTGGACAAGGGAATTATTGAATTGATGAGACACTTCACTAGTGATTGATCCACACGGCTAAAAACAAAGTGAGACTTCTGACCGATGTCTAGTAAGTGTACTAGATTCCACTATAAGACCCCAAGAATATCGAACCCAATGGAATATGGATTTCTAAGTTAAATATCTCTACTTGAGTGGAATTAATCTAAGATGTTTCCCAAATTTGAATTGAAAAGAGTTTTAATTTAGGAAGAAATTAAATTGAAAAACTTACAACTAAGTTAAAACAAACTCATAAAGGAAATAAACAAAATTGAAAGTAATTCTTAGGAAATTCTATCCTCATAAATGTAATTGGAAACAAGTAAAAAAATATTAACATGAATATCTGGAAAACATCCAACTCAAAATAGGCCTTTTACTTAGAATACCATTTTAGATTACTAAGCTCTCGGATTAAGAACAGCCTAATAACTAGTATAAGCTCGGGTTTATTAATTCCTACATCTCAAATGAATCTTCTCTCGAAAAACCCCATTTAAAAATCTATCTATTCCCCAACACACTTGAAATAAATATACTCTACACATAAAAATCAAAATCTCCTTTCGAAACATAAAGATAACTAGATGCAGAAAATAAAAGAGCAAGGCATAAACGCATACAATAAACATTCAAATTCAATAATTAACCATCTCTCAATAAATTAAAAATTAAAAAAATCAACATAAGTGTAGAATTAATCACAAGGAAAATAGAAGAAAACATGCAAATATTCATTAAACTCAAAATCTAACACAAATATTGTTCAAGAATTTCTAATTAAGAAGAACTACACAAACATCATGAATGTAATATTAAAATACATGGATGAAGTTAAGAATGCACCCTTGATGAAGATAAAATATAGCTTGAAGTCCATTCTTCTTTAAACTTGAATTTTCCTTGAATAGTAAAAGCAAACTAAACTAAAAGAGAAAAATAAAACCTAATTACAAAGACTAAAAGAAAAGAATAAAAACCCTAAAAATCCCTTTTTCTTCCTTCCCTAATCATCCTCCCATGTTCCCATTTATATCAAATTAAAAGACCCCCAAAATAGGAGATGTTCTATTGCCAGTAAACTTCCTAAATAGGAGAAAGAATGAACTTTTATCGTAATTATGGCAAGCATGTTAGTTGGGGCGATTTTCACCCCACCCAAGGTGATTTCTCTTCTTTAATTCTATGAGTGCCCCAGTTGGGGTGATTTTTACCCCACCTGAGGTTATTTCTTCTGGTTTTCACTTGATCAGCACCTTGACTGGGGTGAATTTTACCCCCACCGAGGTGATTTCTTCTAGACTTCATGAGCAAACCACTTCCTATATGCACCTTGGTTGGGGTGATTCACTTCTTTTCTTCAATTAACACCTATAAAATACCAAAATGTAATTAACATACATAAATCAAAGACTTATAAAATTAAACACCAAACTAACTAAATTAACCCTAAAATAATTTCTAAACACACTAAAAACACACAAACAAGTATAGTATTAATTAAAAGCTATCAAATACCCCACACTTAGTCTTTGCTCACCCTGGACCAAAATTGAAGAAACCAACTTCTCAAAATAATTAAACACCAACCAAGAATCATACACTTCAAAATAATGTTTAACAATTAATAGGAGCACTTAACAAATTTCCAATTAGATCAAATTCAACTAAGAAAATATAAGCTAGTTTCCATATGTAAGTGCAAGACAAAGGCATTTTAAGTCTTTTCAAAATTAAAACACCAATGTAATCTCATAGTCAAGCTTTAGAATTAGTGTACACCTAAAATAGAAATAGTTTAACACTCGAAACTCTAGCAACACTATAAGCCTCTCTTTTAACACCAAAATCCGAAGGTTATCTTCGCTAAACAACTCAAAACCAAGATAGAATCATTAGGACCTCATTAAGGTTATAATTGGTCATGGAAGAAGACTAATCAAGGAAAGGTTAATGATGGACAAAGATAAGAATAGCCACCCTACACTTGAAGACACCAACTTCCACCCACACTAGTGTTATCCAAATTATCAACTGTGAATTACATAGGAATGCAAAACTTCCAAGCACTGAAGAGAAATGCTACTTAAGATTTCCTCTTATTTTTCATAAGCTCAAACAAAATTGGAAGTTCATAACCTTTTTCTCTCTCTTATTGCAAATACCCCGCACTTAAAAGTTTGATATAAATTGCTAGCTCACTTATTAAATTTTTTTTCTTTTCTTTTTCTTTTTCTTTCAAAAAGAAATAAAAAACTTTCATTAGCTTCATTTTTAGCATTACTAAACAAGAGGATATTCACAATTTCATAATTTTTATTGCATTCCCAACTTTAAATACATCCCTTAAAATCATCCCAATGAAAACACCTTTAAATCTACACTATCTCGAGTACCCATGAAAAACAATGATTCCCAATCCTAGAGTGGCCAGTTTTTAGAAGGAAAAATAAATGCTTTTAGGATAAAAGGTATATAGATATGTGTAGCAAGAAAATTACTCATGGAACACCTTAAGCATTCCTTATAAAGCTTAAAATGGCTAAATAAAGGAAAAACATACAAAAAGGGTAGGTAAATACTCTGTATACGGCTAAACAAGAAAAATTATCTAAATCTCACTCTAAATCGTTTGAGCTATTTTAATGCTTCAAAAGGTGATGGGGAAGATTATACTATCCTAAAGTCCCTTGTTAAACAAACTTGATACAGTGATTTTTCTTATTATTTCAACACTTGTAATACCCTAAATTTGCATTTGTAATGTATGGTATGATGTAGAACATAAATAATTACCCTAGGACAAATTTCAAAGAAGTAGAGTTGAATAAGACAGGAAAATCGAGAAAAGAATAAAGGTTAAATATGCTTGGGTCAGGGTAATCCAAGGATGGGTGACCCGACGAGAAGTTTGGCCTAAGAGTAGGTTATGAAAGTAGGTATTAAATGGAGTTTGGCGATATAATTTGAGCCATAAACGAGCTTAGATTAACCCTTAAATGAAACAGAGAAGTTTTACTCGATACCGCAAAAAAGGTTGACTGAAAGTTTGATCGAACTCTAAAGTAATGTACTGACCTCCAAAAATTATTTCGAATGCATAAATATGTTATTATTAACTTAAATGACCTGTTAGAAGTGAAAATAAGTGTTCTGGCAGTTTTAAAGTTTTATATTTTGGACCGGCTGCACAGGTCTCTAAACCCAGAAGTATATCAAAATGATGTCGAAATGGATTAAAATTTTGACCCCGTGTTCTTGAACTTACTATGACATGCATGGTAAAATTTTAGGGCATTCTGACATGGGAAATAAAAATTCAATATTCAGGGTGCAAAATTGAAACTAGGTTAATCAAGGAGTCAAATTTGGGAATTTTCATCATATGAGGATATAGGAGCCATTAATGGAATGTTATAATCTAGTACAAGTAAGCCTAAAGTAGTAAGATGTGTATAAGTAGGTGATTGAGTGACATGTGGCTTAATTTAAAGCCATTACATTCAATAGTTAAAGGATTAATCATAGCCATTCCTTTTACATATTTAAAGACCATATGAAATAAGGTAGAAAAGTCTGGAAATCTCTCAAAAATTACAGCAACTCCTTCCCTCTTCTTTGCAAAATCGGAACCATAGCCATCTCCCCTATCTCCTTCATTTTTCTTTCACTTAAGCTCTCTCTCTCCAATTCCAAATCCTAAATTTCATCCCTAGACATAAAAATACTTCCTCTTCAACATAGAAAAAGAATTAGAGCAAGGGGAAGTCAAGAAATTAAAAATTAAGGTAAGGGAAATTAGGTGTAATTTTATGATTTTGTGAGTTCTAGGTGGAATTAGTGAGGGAGATCTATATGAGCATGTAAAGATTAATTAGAAGAAGAGTGTAGTAGCTTTAGATTGTTTAAAATTGCAACTTAAACTCATGATTATCTTTCTTATATTTTCGGCCAAAAGAAGGAAAACAAGAAGAAGAAAAAAGGAGATGGGCAAGGGAAAGGAAAAGGAAGAATAGGAGTATTTCAAGATAAATAGAGGTTAGTGGATGCAATTTACATTCAATTTCACTATTTTAGTTGAATTTCTCAAAATTTTTACATTGTGTAACTATACATAATTGCATGGAATTGTGAAATAAATTAAGAGAATATAATAAAATGATAAATTATGATAATATGAACACAATTAAGTGAGGAAAACAACTTAGACATGGTAGATCACATAAGGGCCTAATTATGCACCTAAAGGCAATGTAATGGAATTTGATGTATAATTATATATTTAATAAAAATTAGGCAATATTTGGCATAAGGAATAGTATGGTAGTGATGAAAATGAAAAAAATGGTTAATGTATATAATTATGTAATAGTTACATAAGGGTAAAAAGTTAATGAAACTTGGGAATTTTCATGTGAGATTGGTGTATTTTACTATACTATGACTTAAAATGGGTATATAACTAGATATGGCATGCAAATGGAAGATAAAATATTATGTGTGGATGATTTTATTATGTGGCTGAATGGTGTGGCTATGGTGAAAGGTATGTTTTAGTTATAGTTTCATGATATTAAACACATATGTGAGAAATTAATGGTCAATGATGTTATATGAATGCAAATGAAAGCATAATGTGGTTAGTATAATGTAATTAAAGTAATTATCAGTATAAAAATGTATTGTAATGAGAAGATTTTTATTACCCTTAGTATACGTGGATAGTTTAGGAATCTAAGATAGAATGGCTAGCCATAGGGGCATATTCACCATGGTATTATTGTGAAAATGTGATTATATTTCTTTACCAACTTATTATATGGGAACACTGGAGAATCAACACCGTACCCCGGTTAAGCAGTCACTCCAATACATGTGTATTGATAATATAAGAACATTGGAGGATCGATATCGTACCCTAAATGTGTAGTCACTATAGTATATTGAGATAATTAAAGTTCTCATCCCACTTATCCAGTTCGAGAATTTTCACTAATAGAAACTATGGGTAAAATCATACTTTTTCATGTAATCAGGGATAAGTGAATAACTACAGCATTTACATAGATTATAAATGTAAATAAATAAGAAATAAAATGAAGTTGATAAGTTAAATAGGGGTAAAAGGGTAATTATGTGATAAAAGAAAGGTATAATGGTAATTTGACACTAAAAGGAAAAATAAATAAGTTGAAATAGCTATATGGGCCAAAAAGGATAAAACTATAAATAAAGTAAAGTTAAGGGACCAAATCATAAATTGCCATCTTAAGAAAAATTTGAGGGACCAAAATGTGAACTATGCATTTAAATTAAATTGAAAGTCAAAGGCAGTCAAATTGATCAAAATTGAGGTCAATTTGGTCAAAATAGAGTACAAGTCAAATTTTAGGGATTTAATTGAAATTTTCCACCTAATTTGGAAAATAAGTGAAATTAAATAAGAAAAATAATTATTAAGGCAATTAGAAGAAAATTTGTATATAAAAGGAATAAACTTGGAATTTAATTTATAAAAGAAATTTAAGGCAAATGGTAGTTATACTTAATTTAAGTAAATAAAAATATATTTAGGTGAGATTTTATGTATATGCATCCAGCACTAGGTGACAACATTGTTTAGCTTGTAGTTTTGTTTTAACTATGCGCAGAAACAGATTGGAGGATCCAATTAAAGATCAAGAGTGGCATGTTCATATAAAAGTTGTTGGATTTTAGTTATATAGTTATTATATGGCCTGTAGTATTATGATGTTGTAAACTTAGTGACATTTAGTGAATGATGCATGTAATATGTATATATGAGATATGTGTGTGTGACTTGTGATGGAATTGGGATTTAAACCTTAGAAGTGCTATGTGTGTGAATGGAGTTTTGGAGGAAGAGAAAATCATTAGGAGTGTTAATTTGATTAATTGTAGGTTTAGGTAGCATGATTTTTAAGCCATCATGCTGCGAAAAATTCCACCAATTGAATAGTGAATTTAATAAAGTAATTATATATCACAATAATTGATGGGAAAATAATATTAGTAGATTTACCACTTATGCTTAAACGTAAGGTGTCGCAAAACTGGTCTTAATGCTTAAAGTTTGAAAACTAACAAACATTACTCAAGTTAAGTGCTAACCTAGCTAAAATTCCATCAAGCAACATGCCTACCTCAATGCTAAACACATATTTTTAACATTGCATATTCTAAATTCAAGTTTAACAAGTTCACTTTGGAGAATAAACTAGGGCAAACTAAATCGAATATATAATACATGATATTTAAACTAAACCTAATCAATTAACATGCAAACTGCAAACCAAACTAAATAAATTGAAAAAAAAACAACTGAAACAATTCATTAGCAAGATGAAAGAACTTCCCTGAATTAATATTTGAAATTGAGTTCAGTTGCACTCTACTCCCTCTCTAGAATCTTGCTATCCACAGTAAGGTAGCAAAAATATCAGCTTAGTGCATAAGTTTTAAAGAACAAGTAAGTGCCAAAGAAAATTGAATTAAAGCATCACCACAATTGAAACAAGTTAATACTATCATAGGTAAAGAACCATGATCAAGCCAAAACAAGAGAAACCTAAACCAATCTCATACCAAAATTGAAATTAAACCTAGATATAACCAAGGAAGCAATATAATTTCAATTTGGGAGAGCATAAAACATGTAATTAAAGCATCAAAGCAATAAAAATAATTAGCATTTTAGAGCTATATTCAAAACAAGAATAAAACCCCTATTGAATTCATCAAACATAAAATAAACCAAAATTAAACCTGAAGAATTAAATAAGAGATATTAAACTTACTTGATGAGTTGTGGATGCAAAAATGATGAAGAAGCAAAGCGAAAAACCATGATTGACCTGATAGAGTGTGTGTGCATCTTGGTGTGGAAGATAAATTTGGGAAAAAATGAAGTATATCTCGATTAAAAAAGGGAAAAAGGGGCTTGTATAGGTCTAAGACCTCATATGGGTTGAGGGTGGGGTGTGATCACCTCGGTTAGGGTGTGAAGTACCTTAGTTAGGGTGAGAATCACACCTATTGAGGTGATGGATTCGGAAAGGGAAAAGAGGGGCCTTGGCTGGGGTGAATTTCACCCCTACCGAGGTTATTTTTTTAAATTAAAAATTATTAGTGTAAGCCCTAGCCCCAATACATTGTTATAAAACATTCAGGTTAATAAATGAGGCATTTGTTTTATCTATTGTATTCCTATGCATATAAAGTGCTATAACTATCCTAGAATGTTGTTTCAGTTTAAGTTATCATGTGTGAGGCACATGGTTGTAAGACCTGAAGCATTTGAGACTTCATTCTAAATATCACTAGTCAGTCATTATTATGGGAATAACAAATGAATTAAGACTAGTATGCTCTCTGATAAGATAAGTTATATCTTACGAATCATAAGGACTAGAGTGTCAATCAGAGATCATAGATACATTTTTAGAACATGGTATCTGGATTCAATCCACTCATGAGAACAGTACATGGTACAAGTCATAAGTGTTTCTCAATTGCAAGTTTTGCATCGGAGTTCTTAGCCTAAAATCTCTATGAAACTCTTTATGAATTATTGTGTACTTTGACATACACCTAATGTACTCGTAACATGATGACTAGTATGGGTATGTTTGGGCATGCACTACTTCATTTTAGAGAGCATGAGAGAAGTAAAGGGATTACCCCTCTCGATAAGAGAGAAAATATCACCGGCCACTTGATCAATGAACTAAGAAGTGTATGGCCATACCGAGATGAAATAATGAGTAATCATAATTTATCTGAGAGTTCAGTGTCACTGGAATATCAAAAAAGGAATAAGTATATATAAGGATGACTAGCTCCATGCCTTATATTAATTCTGATATTTATGGGTAAGGAACTATGCAAAATTGCATTAGGTCACTAAATTCCATTTGCATTTTCATTTAATTTGGAATGCTATAATATCTTGCTAGAGAATATATATAGCCTTTGGATTATTTATTAATTAATTACCAGTATTAATTGGACTTATAGGATCGCACACAAAGCATTGGGCTTACACTACAAGAAAATTGCAATTTAGCAACGAAAATTAGCAATGAAAAATTGACATTTTCAGTTGCTAATCAAAAATAGCAACGAAAATTAGCAACAAAAATTTCGATTGCTAATTTGATAGTTGCTATTTTTAGCAACGAAAATTGAATTCCTCTGCTAAATTTTTCGTTGCTAAATTTAGCAATGAAAATTAAATTTTGTTGCTAAATTCAACAATCCAAGATTCGGTTATTGGTCAATTTTAGCAACGGATAGTGATTTCCGTTGCTAAAGTTAGCAACGGAATTCCGTTGCTATGTTTAGCAATAGAAACCATTTTTCATTGCTAAATTCAGCATAAGTAAAAAAAAAAATTAACGATGGTCATATCCGTCGCTACAAATTATTACAATTTTTTAATACCAAAAACCCATGAATGATGAATGACAGGAAAGAAATTTTGAGATTGCATGCCTGGAAGAGCCATTAACTGCCAAAAATATATGATTATAAGACAATGTATTGTAAACCAAAAATTAGCGGTAAAACAAAATCAATGACATGGCATGCAGCATATTTCAATATAAATAATCAAAAAGAAATTAGAATGAAAAAATTATATGAAAACTATAACTTTACTACATTTTTTAAAACTATAACTTTACTACATTTTTATTTCTTTTCTTTGTAGCATTATAAGTAAGCAAATTAAGCCTAAAAGTACAAAATCGATCTAATCCAGCAGTAAGAAGCCAAACAACATATCAATACTTTTTGCTATATTCATCATTTTTTTCTTCATGAATCAAGAACGATAATCTATTTGACAAGATCTGAAAGCCAAATTATTAAAGTTTATCCAATGGATGAACAAATCTGGGTTTAAATGCTTTTGTCCAGATTGCAGTTGAATTCAGTTCTTGATGTCCAAGCATAGTTTATTTCATTTAACATATATTCTTTCATAGGAGATGCTCAATCAGCAAAATTTTTATTTCATAGGAGTTGGGTTTATTTGAAACCAACTCAAATGTTCTAAGAAAAGCGGATTAAGGGTACAAGAAGAACCAAGGATTTCCTATTCTAAGAACTATAAAAACTCCAACAGTTGAGCAAAAATTCTGAAAGCCCTTAGCATTTCGATAATAGATAATACATATTCTAACACTTTATAGGGTGTGTTTTTACATTGAACAACATTATAATCACTCCAGTTGCCAATTAATAAAATAGTTTATAGGACTGGTAATAGGAGCAAAATAATTAAACTAGCAATGACAGTTTAGAGGAATACCTTCAGATAGAAATCCCCAAGTGTTATTATGCAATCATAGCAATGAGATAAACAAAGCAGAGGCAGTAACACTATGCAATGGCGTCAAGGATAGGACACCACCCAACTCCAATAGAAGCCTAGATTAGCCAAGCAGTAAAATCCTCTTAGGATTACAACAAAAAGGAAATTTTAAACTAAATTAAAACAAAGTCAATATCCACAAAATTGGGAATTATAGAAAAGTAACATACAGTAACATAAAACAACAATTATCATTCATTATATTCAAAATTAATATCAACAACGATGAAGGACCAAGTACGAGCTCCAAAATCTGGAAAGTCCTGCCAATATAATAACTAAAAATGAAAATCCCAAATAAAATATTCTAAACTCAATTTGTCTCACTTAATGCCTATAAATTCATAATTACATAAACAATCGCAAAAACAAAAAAGAAATGAACTTTCCTTTGCTCCAAAATCTTGAAGCTTTTGATTTTGGAGTCGATGTAGTTAAACGGGTTAAAAGGGTTTTTACAGAAGCTGAAGAGAACTGGAGGGTTCTTCTTACGCCATTGGCAGCCATTTTTCCTTCTCTCTCTAAACTTAGAGGCTTTGTCCTCTGTTGAAAGAAAGGGTTGTAGTTTTATGGGCTCTATTTGAATTGTATAGAAATATAGGCCTTAATCAGAACTTAAAATTTTTCAAGGTTTAAATGTTTTATGGGCTCGATCTGAATTCTACAAAAATATATTCAGCTCGACAAAGTTTATAGAGAGAAATGAGAAAATTAATAACTGCTTTCTCAATAATTACAGACTAAACTTGCAAAGAACAATATTTATATTATGAAAAGGAAGGTAAATTGAATGCCAGCTCACCAGCTTAATTAAAAGAACTAAACTCGCTGACTAGTCAGCAACAATAGTAAGTAATTAACTAAACTAAATAAATTATTCCTTCAACCCCTCTCAAGATGGAGCTTGGTGAAAACCAACCAAACATTGAGGGCATATAAACATTGGCGGGTGTGCGTGAAAAACAATTACAAAAAGAAAAAGCTAAGTTTAGGAATTTGGAAAGGAGAAAGACATCAAATTAGAAAATTTCCTATACTTTACTCACACATAAAAACTTAGGAGCTGAATAAGAACCCATTAGCTGTAATAAGTCAGTTTAAATCCACCAAAAAGAATCAAAATCATATCTCTACTAAAAGAATGCATTGTTAATCTTGCAGGATCAAGAGGTTTAAAAGAACTTGGATTTAAATTTCAATGGAGGAAATAAAGGGAAAATATATCACCTTCTCACAGTGTTTGCACTGTCAGTCAAAGCTAAGATTAGAAGTAGAAGCCTTTATTCTTAGCCTTGCTTTCATGCCAACAGCCACCCAACTTCCAATGAAACTACTGAAATAGTTCAAAGGGGACAAAAAAAAGTAAGAAACTTATGGAGGAGCTTTTTACAAGAATAGGTGATGATCAAAAGCAAAACCAAAAAGTATCATAACAGAACCTTGTTTCAACATAATCATGCATACTCATAGAAGCATGAATGCCACCACAGCAACTGTATCCAATGACTAAAATGTTTTCAACTAAGAAAAGAATCATTCTAAATTTCTAGAGAAGATAAGAAGACATCTCATAGGCTTACTCACTTATACACACTATTTCATCCTTTGAAGCAAATAAGAAAGCATTCGACCCTCTTTAATTAAAAAATAACACATTTTTAAAACAAAACCCTAACAATCTTGACTGTCTAACAAAGCAGCAACTCAAGGTCCTGATTGAAAACTGCTACAATATTTATGAGTCACTACTAACTTTGTTAGGAAATTATATATATATATATATATGTTATGATTCACTACTAACACATATATATATACACACACACATTTCTTTTCTACTTGATTTGCTTCATCTCAAAAAGAGGCAGTATACACATTTATTTAACAATTGTTTGATGATAAGATCCATAATGACCAGTAACACTATTCTATAATTACATAGTCAACCTCAAAAGGCCATTTCTAAATCAATCCAAATTCATTTGGTAACACTGCTCTCAATCATTTATCCTAATTGAAGAATTTGCAATCATCATGGATAAAACAACAACTTCCCTCATTCACAACAAAGACACAAGGAAAGAAACAAAGCAAAATAATGCCAAGTCCCTAATCTGTTATCTAACTTACTTTAAGCAAATTTACAGCAAATTCTAGTGCAGCATATAATGGAGAATGGAGAGAGCGTGGGAGAGTTAGAGAAGGACTGGCTTCCTAAATAGCAATGGAATAAGATGAAAGTGAGAGAGAGAGAGAGAGGAGCGGCTATGTGTGTAGCTGTGAGGGAGAAGAAAACAGTAGGGAAAATTTTAGGGTTTCAACATGGGGTATTTATAGATAATGGCCATTATGTAAATAATTAGAAAATTAGGGATTTTTCATTGAAAATAAAAATTAGCAACGAAATTTCATTTTTGTTGCTATATAATTGAATAGAAGATTAGCAACAAAAATATAATTCCGTTGCTATTTTTCATTGAAGATGTAAATGAGCAATGGAATTGTATTTGGTTGCTAATTTAGCAACGGAATTTATATCCGGTTGCTATTTTAGCAACCGAAACTAAATTCTGTTGCTATTTTTCGTTGAAAAAAAATAGCAACGAAAATCTAATTCCGTTGCTATTTTGGAAACGAATTTTTTTAACTCATATTATTTAGCAACCGAATTATTTTTCATTGCTAAAATAGAAACGGAAAATTAATTCAGTTGCTAAATTAGCAATGAAAATTTTATCTGTTGCTATTTTTCATTCCAAAAATTTTCCACCATCTGTTAGCACCTTATTTAGCAACGGTATAGTAATTCTGTTGCTAAATTTTGGCGCTAAAAATTCCCTCCACTTTTAGCAACGAAAAGTAACCAAATATTTTTTCGTTGCTAAATGTAGAAAGTTTAACAAATTTTAGCAACAAAATTTATTTTCCATTGCTATTTCTGTTGCTAAATTAGCAATGGAATCAATTTCGTTGCTATTTTTAAATTTTCTTGTAGTGTTAAAACATTATATATAGAGTATTGGGCATTAATTTGAGCTTTTATTTAAAGTCAAATTAATGTGGATAATGGGTATTAAATTGCTAATTGGACCTTAGTCCATGAGAGAGGAAAAATCAGCAATTACAAGGATAATATCAATTAATTAATTATCTTTGGATAATTAAGGTAATTGAGTTTAAATCCTAATTGTATTTGAATCAATATACAACACTTAAATAGGGAGATATTGAGGCCGAAATTCAAGCTAGAATCCTAGTTGAATTCGGCATGTATGAAACCCTAGAGAACTGATGTATATTGATTAAATAGCTAATGCCATTTTAAATTAATTTGAATTTAAATACTAAAAGAATTTGAATTAAGATAGATCATTTAATTAGGAAATGATGGAGGCTAAAATTACTACCTAAAAAGCTAGTAGATTTTGGTATTCACATTAAACCCTAGATAAGTGATATATATTCATTAATTAAAAGGAATTTATAGAGCTTTTGCCATTTTTTGCTCTCCCTTTCTCATTGTCGATTTCAACTAGAGAAATGAGTCTTCCTTCTTCTCTTGTGTTTTTGGGTAGCCATTGAAAACCCTAGGAAGAACAAGATCAAATCTTTTGTCTTTATCTAATACCTATTGCCGAATACATATCCTAGAGCTAGCACCCTTATTTTAAGCCAACTTTGCGAGTGTGTGTGAACATAGAGTGGTGTGGCGTGAAAAGCAGCACCTTTGGCATTGGTGATTGAAATCAAAGGTATATGAGTCCATCTCATATACTGGTTATTGCAAAATTAAGTTTTGAAGTGCATTCAAGGATGTAAGTTTAATCAAAACCCTAAAATATCATTTTTTTCGATTATATATTGTTTATTGCATGGCTTTTATGATCAAAAGTTTTAATTTTTCCACTATATGATCATTGTATTTATGCCATTAATATCCCATCAGTGGTATTAGAGCCTAATCATGTTCGTTTTAGTGCTTTGGATCCATTACAACTTAATTAAAAATCGTTTGTTACATGAAACGTAATGCTGAAATTTTCTGTTTTGAGTTTTGTGCATTGGTTGAGTGTGAAAATGATTTTAAATGGTTAATTGGGTATTATGTTATGTTAATATACTATCATAAGATGTTTTTAAACCTTTTCATGGTTGGTTTTAAATATATATACCTTATTGTACACGTTAATCATGAAACTAGGTGTTTGTTTGCATGATATGCAGTTGTAACCAACTAGTTTCTCAAATTAAATTAAAAACGTGTTTGGAATCTTTGTAAGTGATTTTAGAATATTAATAATAGGTCTATACATGTTTTAAAAATGGTTTAAATTCTGGTCTATGACAATTTAATTAATTAATTTACAAATCACTTGAAACAATGACTAGTTTGTGTTTGTTACATGTTTAATCAATATTGTTTGTTTTGTTTTGATTAAAATGGAAAAAATAAATTTAGATCAGATCTGATCAGAACCTTAATTTAATATTTATGACCTTATTTAATTTATTAAATGGCTCATAAAATCATTTTAAGTGTTTGTGCATCGTTAGTGGCATTATATGAGCATTAAACAACTAGTTTCACGTTGTTTGTTTGTTTTGTTATCAATGTCGAATGTGTTATGTGTTCTTCATGAATATTTATGCTTTGATTCATGGTGATTAATATTATTTGTATTTTTAATTTTTATGGGTTGTATGACATAATATTAAAAATGGCAAAATTGGAAATTACACTAGAGTTGATTTATGGCACAAATCTAACTAGTTTGTGTTTTGGGCTTTTAAGAGAGCTTATTCAATAAGAGGATTTAGTCCATTGGGCTTCGGCCCAGGCCCATCATGGGATCTTCTCTTAAAAGTACAAGTACACAATTTCCATTAATGGGTTGGGCTTAATTAATTAAAATTGGACTTTGTTTTATCCATGAATATTATGTATATTTGATTGCTTGTTTTGTGTGATGAATGAATATGCATGGTGCATTCATAGGCCCTGGGTTATGTAATTAAATATGGCCACCATGCCATTATGGATTATTGTTAAAATTTTCATTTATTTCTTAATATAGAACTTATTTGAAGACTTTGTAAATCAGGATGAAGCCCACCGGAGTGGAGAAGCCCAACTTGAAGATTCATATGTAATAGCATAGAATTTTAGTTGTAGGTTTTTGGGCCCATGTTTGTCACGCTTTACTTTATGCATTTATATATATACATGATATGAATGGATGACAAAGCATATGCCATATAAGCCATAATAAAATTAATCCCTAAAATAGTAAGTCACGAAGTTGCCTTCCTAATTCGAAACATGTATCAATCACGTAGACTAAGAGTCCTAAATGCGCCCGATTATCTTTGTTAGGCATGGGTTGTGAATATAGGTTGGACTTAACTTGGAAAGGGATGCCTAGACCTAGGCAACAAATAAATGGGTTTGTGTTATAACATCTTAAGATGTTAGCCCATTTGATCAAAGAGTCATGTAGGAGACATGATTGGAGTTTTCCTACCTAAGTAACTTAACTTTTTAAGTGTACAAGCTTATCTTGACTAATGAGTTGTTGTGAAGAATGGATCTTGGCCCATATTAAATCACTAACGTGAATTATTTAAATGGATATTAATTCAGTTTGTGGGATTATATTAAGCCCTCATTTAATCTTGCTAAGTTTATAAATTTTTGTAGATTGAAAAATGGCTTCTTCAAACAACAAAATTTCATTTCCATCAGTCCTAGAAAAGGACAAACTGAACGGCACCAATTTCATAGAATGGTCTTGAAACTTGAGAATTGTTCTTAAGAAAGAGAAGAAGTTGTTTGTTTTGGATGCACCCTTGCCTGATGAACCTGCTAGGAATGCCTCTGTAGTTTAAAGGGAAACCTTTGAGACTAAGAAGAGTGACTCCAATGATGTGACCTATCTGATGCTAGCCACTATGGTGCCTGATTTGTAAAAGCAATTCACGGACCAAGAGGCCTATGCAATCATGGTGCAGCTCAAGGAGATGTTTCAAGAATAAGCTCATCATGAGAGGTTCATGACAACAAAGGCCTTGATTTCTTGTAAGATGGTTGCAGGTACTCCTATTAGTACCCATGTACTCAAGATGAAAGGGTGTCTTGATACTCTAGAGAAGCTTGAGGTACAAGTCCCAAAACAATTGACCACTGACTTTATCTTAGGTTCATTGAATGATGATTATGATCCATTTGTTATGAATTATAACATGTATGTAATGAACAAGACAGTCACCGAGCTTCAAGGGATGCTTAAGAATGCTAAAGAGAACATACAAAAGACCAATCCCGTATTTATGGTTTAAGGGGCCATTAAGAAGGGACCCACTAAGGGAAAGGGGAAAGGAAAGGCAAAACCCATGAATGACCAGGCACGGCCTAAGTCTAGTGGGAGTGCACCTCAGGCCCAACCCAAGCCCAAGGCGTAAAAGGTCAAGGAGAGTGTGAGCACGTGCTTCCATTGCAACAAGTTAGGGCCTTGGAGGAAGAATTGTGCTCTCTTTAAAGAAGAACAAAAGAAGAATGGAGCCAAGGCATCCAGTTTTGGTATTTTTGTTGTTGAAATTAACCTTTCTATTTTTACCACTTAGGTATTAGATACCGATTGTGGTTCTCACATTTGTTCAAATGTGCAGGGGCTAAGAAATAGGTGGTTACTAGGGAAAAGCGAAGTGGACCTCCATGTGGGGAATGGAGCACGAGATTCGGCCATGGAGATAGGCAACTATCGACTCATTTTACCTTCTGGATTATGTTTAGATTTAATGAATTGTTATTTTATGCCTACTATGAGCAAAAATATTATTTCAGTTTCATGTTTAGATATGGATGGATTTGACTTTGTTATTAATAATGGCAACATTCATTTTCGTCGCCAAGGCATTTTATATGGCACTGCTATGTTATAAAATGGCCTTTATATCTTTGATCTACAAAATAGAGAATACATAAACAATATTAATACAAAGAGGGTTAAATCAAATGAATTGAACCCTACTTACTTCTGGCATTGTCGTTTAGGACATGGGAACTAAAAATGCATTTCAAGACTCCACAAATCTAGAGTGCTTGGGTTATTCGATTTGGAATCTTATGACACATGTGAGCCATGTTTGCATGGAAAGATGGCAAAGAGCCCTTTTAACAAGAAAGGTGAGAGGACTAGTGACTTATTGGGATTAATACACACCGATGTATGTGGACCATTAAGTACAATGGCTAGAGGTGTTTTTAGTTACTTTGTAACATTTACAAACGTCTTCAATAGGTATGGCTACGTCTATCTAATGAAGCACAAGTTTGAAACTTTTGAAAAATTCAAAGAGTTTAAGAACTAAGTAAAAAACCAACTTGGTAAAAGTATAAAAGCCATTCGATCAGATCGAGGTGGCAAATACTTAAGCTAAGAGTTTGAAAGTCATCTAAAGGAGTGTGGAATTATTTTGCAGCTCACTCCTCTTGGAACACTATAATAAAATGTTGTGTTGGAAAGGAGAAATCGAACTCTGTTGGACATGGTTCGATCATTGATGAGTAAAGCTAATCTTCCTATCTCTTTTTAGGGTTATGCATTAGAAACTGCTGCGTTTCTACTAAATCGTACTCCAACTAAAGCAGTTGAGAAGACACCATATGAGGTATGGATTGAAAAAGAACCCAATATGTCATTTCTCAGGATTTGGGGCTGTGAAGCATATGTTAAGAAATTAACATCTGACAAGCTAGAGTCCAAATCTATTGTCTGCTTTTTTGTGGGTTATCCTAAAGAAACAAAGGGATACTACTTTTACTCACAAGCCGAGAACAAAGTTTTTGTTGCTCGTAAAGCTGTTTTCTTGGAAAAGAAATTCCTTCATAATAAAGATAGTGGGAGCAAAGTAGAACTTAGAGAAATTTAAGTGCCAAAACTCTTATAGAGGATGATTTGGAAATGGGATCAAGTTCACAACCAGATGTGGAACAAGAACCCATTACATAAGAACCTAGAAGGTCTGGTAGGGTACGATAGGAGATTGAGAGATATGGATTTCTAATCACCAAAAGTGACACTATTGAGTTAGTGGATCGTGAGGATCCAACTACCTACCGATAAGCTATTAAGAGCCCTTACTCAAAAAATTAGCTTGGGACCATGAAATTCAAGATACAATCAATGTACGATAATGAGGTTTGGGCCTTGGTTGATCCATCAGAAGGTGCTAAGGTAATTGAATGCAAGTGGTTATTTAAACTCAAAGCTGATAAGACCTACAAAGGTAAACTAGTAGCAAAAGGTTTTTGGCAAACTCATGGTGTAGACTATGATGAGACCTTTTTTGCTGTAGTCATGCTCAAGTCCATTAGGATCTTGCTTGCCATAGCTTCATATCATGACTATGAGATATGGCAAATGGATGTCAAAACAACTTTTCTTAACAAAAATCTCCTTGAGGATGTGTATATGACATAGCCTAAGGGTTTTGTCAATCCCAAGCATCCTAAGAAGTTTTACATGCCTCAAAAATCCATTTATGGATTGAAGCAAGCATCCTGGAGTTGGAATCTCCATTTTGATAAAGCAGTCAAAGAATTTGACTTCATCAAAAATGAAGATGAGCCTTGTGTGTACAAAAAGGTTAGTGGGAGCATAATAGTATTTCTAGTCCTATATGTAGATGACATCCTAACATTGCAAAAGGTTAAGCAATGGTTGGGGAAGTGTTTCTCAATGAAAGACTTAGGTGAACTCGAGATAAGACTTGGGATTTGGATCTATAGAGATAGATCACATCGGCTTTTGGGACTAAGTCAAGAAAAGTACATAGACAAAGTACTAAAGCATTTTTGTATGGGAGACTCAAAGAAAGGGTACATACCTTAGGCTTTGGGAGTTCCTTTGACTAAAGAATAGTATCCTAAAACCAAAGAGGAGAGGGACAGCATGAGTAGAATCCCATATGTATCTGCTATTAGATCTATCATGTACGCTATATTGTGTACTAGGTTGGATGTTGCTCATACACTAAGTATAACCAGTAGGTTTCAGCAAGACCCTAGTGAGAAGCACTGGTCTTCTATAAAGGGGATTCTAAAGTACCTGCGAAGAACTAAGTTTCACTTCTTGGTGTATGGTTGTCAAAAAGAGCTCGTCATACAAGGTTATGCTGATGCTACTTTTCAGACCAACACTCAGGACTCAAGATTGTAATCTGTTTTTTTTTTGTTTTGAATGGTGGTGCTGTTAGCTGGAGAAGCTTGAAGTAAGAGACCATTGCTGACTTAACTACAGAATCTAAGTATATTACAATGAGTGAGGCTACAAAAGAGGCTGTTTGGATTATAAATTTCATTTCTAGATTAGGAGTGGTCCCAAGCATCCTATATCTATTAGAAATTTTCTATGACAATAATGGGGCCATTGCACAGGCAAAGGAGCCTCGGTCACACCAAAAATCCAAACCCATACTCAGGATGTACCACCTCATCAGAGAGATCATTGACCATGGGGACGTCAAGATTAGCAACGAGTGAAAATAATGTAGCAGATCCATTAACGAAACAATTACGTCCAAATCTGCACGAAGCTCATTTGAGAGCGTTCAGTCTTAGGGTTATGCCTAATTGGGACTAGTGCTAGTGGTAGATTGCTAGTGTAAGCCCTAGCCCCAATACATTATTATAAAACATTCAGGTTAATAAATGAGGCATTTATTTTATCTATTATATTCTTGTGCCTATAAAGTGATAAAACTATCCTGGAATGTTGTTTCAGTTTAAGTTATCATATGTGAGGCACATGGTTGTAAGACCTGAAGCATTTGAGACTTCATTCTAAATATCCCTAGTCAGTCATTGTTATGGGAATAACAAATGAATTAAGACTAGTATGCTCTCTCTGATAAGTTGAGTTCTGTCGTACGAATTATAAGGACTAGAGTGTCAATCAGAGATCATAGATACATGTTTAGAACATGGTATCTAGATTTTATCCGCTCATGAGAACACTATATGGTATAAGTCATAAGTGTTTCTCAATTGCATGTTTTGCATCGAAGTTCTTAGACTAAAATCTCTATGAAACTCTTTATGAATTACTGTGTACTTTGACATACACCTAACATACTCATTCTAGGGTGACTAGTATGGGTATGCTTGGGCATGCACTATTTCATGTTAGAGAGCATGAGAGAAGTATAGGGATTACCCCTCTCGATAAGAGAGAAATATCACCGACCACTTGATCAATGAACTGAGAAGTGTATAGCCATACCGAGATGAAATAATGAGTAATCATTATTTATCTGAGAGTTCAATGTCAGTGGAATATCAAGAAAGGAATTAGTATATATAAGGATGACTAGTTCTATGCCTTATATTAATTCTGATATTTTTGGGTAAGGAACTATGCAAAATTGCATTAGGTCACTAAATGCCATTTGCATTTTCATTTAATTTGGAATGCTATAATATCTTGCTAGAGAATATATATATCCTTGGATTATTTATTAATTCATTGCCAATATTAAATGGACCTATAGGATCGCACACAAAGCATTGGGCTTAAAACATTATATATAGAGTATTGGGCATTAATTTGGGCTTTTATTTAAAGTCAAATTAATATGGATAATGGATATTAAATTGCTAATTGGACCTTAGTTTATGAGAGAGGGAAAATCGTCAATTACAAGGATAATATCAATTAATTAATTATCTTTGGGTAATTAAGGTAATTGAGTTTAAATCCTAAGTGTATTTGAATCAATATACAACACTTAAATAGGAAGATATTGAGGCCGAAATTCAAGCTAGAATCCTAGTTGAATTCGGCATGTATGAAACCCTAGAGAAGTGATGTATATTGATTAAATAACTAATGCCATTTTAAATTATTTTGAATTTAAATACTAAAAGAATTTGAATTAAGATAGATCACTTAATTAGGAAGTGATGGAGGTTGAAATTACTACCTAAAAAGCTAGTAGATTTTGGCATTCACATTAAACCCTAGATAAGTGATATATATTAATTAATTAAAAGGAATTTATAGAGCTTTAGCCGTTTTTTGCTCTCTCTCATTGCCGATTTCAACTAAAGAAAGGATTCTTCCTTCTTCTCTTGTGTTTTTGGGCAGCCATTGCAAACCCTAGTAAGCATAAGATCAAATCATATGTCTTTATTCAATACCTATTGCCAAATATATATCTTAGAGCTAGTACTCTTGTTTTAAGCCAACTTTGTGAGTGTGTGTGTGAACATAGAGTGGTGTGGCATGAAAGACGGTACCTTTGGCATTGGTGATTGAAATCAAAGGTATATAAGTCCATCTTGTATACTGGTCATTGTAAAATTAAGTTTTGAAGTGCATTCAAGGATGTAAGTTTAATCAAAACCCTTAAATTGCATGTTTTTCGATTATATATTGTTTATTGCATGGCTTGAATGATCAAAAGTTCTAATTTTTCCGCTACATGATCATTTTATTTATGCCATGTAATATCCCATCAAAAATTGACATAGCTTTTATACTGAAATTTTGATATTTTTCCCTTAGTTATCACAATCCTCTCCTTATGCACACTCCCAACTCACGTCGAAATTGCAATTTATATCGAAAAAAGGTCCCTAAATTATTGTCATTCAAAAATCCAAGTTTTCACCAACCTTGAACACTTAACCCTCACTAAGCTAAGAAAACTTACAGTATGCAAATAAGATAATACATACCTAAAATTTTTGCACTTACTGTCAACTTCCACATAATCAAAGGGCATAGCTCCACCTTAAGCTTATTAATAACAAAACATATCAAAATAATACAGAAGCACACAACAAAAATTAAAAATGTGTTAAATAAACACTCAATCAAAACAAAACAAGTTAGAGAATTTAGTTCTGAATTTATAAAGTATTCAGCTAGAATTTTGTTACACTCTGGAGGTTGAGCTTGCGATCCAAATAATGGTCTCTTTAAACTTTGCTCCTCATTTTCTCCCACCAGTAAGAGAAATTTATTAAAGTTTACCAGCGCTAAAAATTCCATATCTTCAATAAAGTATGAATCCACTTTTGGGTTTTTAAATACGAACTCTATTGACTCTTCTAGCCTTAATAAATTCTTTAAGTGGATTGAATTTGGTGCTTCCACTTAAGAATTTAACACTTCTTATTCATTTGGTGAAAAATCCTTCACAAGAGATCTAAATTAAATCTCAAAGATACAGGACTTGTCTTCAACAATGACTGGCCCCTTTTTTATTCATACACCCTAAACTCAATTTCTTTCTTATCCATTAATAGCACATAACTTAATTCATCCTTGTTATCACCGCCACCTTGACTTTTCATAAAAATACTCAAGAACTCCAACTTGGATTTTAGATTTTTAATTCCCATTTATTGATCTCTTAATAAATGCTCTTGAGTCTTTAACAAATTCTCTTGATTTTTCAATAGACTTTTGATTTTTGATCTTTTCCTCCCGAAATTGATTTTAAACATCCATTCTTCTTTTTCAGCTCTAAATTGTTTTTCCTTACTTATAACCAAGTCAATAAGAACTTGAAATTTGAAGGCACTATACTTTTGTGAAACCCATTGAAAGCAAGATTCTTCAAAGGATGGTGATAAATAGATTGTTAAAGGTTGATGTGAATATTACAGTTCTTGCATCTCTCTCCTTAAATCTTCCAATTGTGTTCTCAAAAGAACCAATTCATAGTCTTGGATATAATCATGTGTCATTTGTAAAACACCAAATTGAAAAACAACTAAAAGAATAAAAATATCAAGTTAACTTAATTACAAATATTAAATAAACAATATCTATGTTCCCCAATAATGGCACTAAAAATTTAATTGGTGTCTAGCAAGTGTACTAGATCGACTACGTAATATAGGAGAATATATTTAAGATTCCAAGATATCTAACCCAAGGGAATAAGGATTGCTAAGTAAAATATCTATACTTGAGTGGAATTAATCTGAGATGGTTCCCAAATTTGAATTGAAAAGAGTTCTAAGCTAGGTAAAAATTAAATCTAAAAATTTACAACTAAGTTAAAACAAGATCATCGAGGAAATCAACAAAATTAAAAGTAATGCTTAGGAAATTCTATCCTCATAAATACAATTGGAAATAAGTAAAACAATATTAACATGAATATCTGGAAAAATTCAACTCAAAATAGGTCTTTTATTTAGAATACCATTCTAGATTACTAAGCTCTCAGATTAGAAACAAACTAATAACTAGCATCAGCTCGAGTTCATAAATTTTGAAATCTCAAAATGAATCTCATCTTGGAAAATCCATTTATTCCTTAATACACTTGAACTAAATATAGTAAAGCATAAACAAATACAATTCAAATTCAAATTCAATAATTAACCATCGGTCGATACATTAAAAATCAAAACCAAACATCAACATGAGTGTAGAATTAATCATAAGGAAAATAGATAAAAAAAACTTGCAAATATTTATTGAACTTAAAATTCCAATACAAATATGGTTCAAGAATTCATAAGCAAGAAGAACTACTCAAACATCATTAATGTAATTTTAAAATATAAAGAGAAAGTTAAGAATAGACCCTTGATGAAGATAAAATATAACTTAAAGTTCCTTCTTCTTCAACCTTGAATTCTTCCTTGAATCCCAAAAGCAAACTAAACTAAAAAAGAAAAAGAAAACCTAATTTACAAAGACTAAAAGAAAATAATAAAAACCCTAAAAATCCCTTTTTTCTCCCTCCCCCAATCATCGTCCTATCATCCCTTTTATATCAACTTAGAAGACCTTAAAATAGGAGAAGTCTTGTTGCCGCCAAAATTTCTAAACTAGAGAAAGAATGGACTTTTATCGTAGCTAGCACAAGCACCTTGGTTAAGGCAATTTTCATCCCACTGAAGGTGATTTCTCTTCTTTAATTTTATGAGTGCCTTGGTTGGGGTGATTTTCACCCCACCTAAAGTGATTGCTTTATGTCTTCACTTGATTAGCACCTGGGTTGGGGTGAATTTCACCCCTATCAAGGTGATTTCTTATAGAGATCATGAGAAAACCTCTTCCTCTAGGCACCACTATAAGAAAATTTTTAAATAGCAATCGAAAAAATTCCATTGCTAATCTAATTCGATTGCTAAATTCAGTTAAGTTTGTAGCTTTAGCAACGAAAATAGAAAATGGTTGTTTTGTATCGTTAAAAATGGAGGATACTTTTAGCATCAAAATTTGACAACGAAAATTTGCAATAGAATGTACATAACGTTGCTAAATAAGGCACCGGCAAAATGGAAAAAAATATTAATAACAGAAATCACCAATGGAATCCAAATTTCATTGGTAATTTAGCAATGGAAAGAAAATCCATTGGTATTTTAGGTACAAAAAGAACATTCCATTGATAATTTAGAAATTGAATAAATTTTCACTGCTAATTTAGCAACAAAATGAAATTTTGTTGCTAAATAACCAATCAAAATATAATTCAATTTCGAATTACCAAAGGAAATATTTTTCCATTACTAAAGTAGTAGTGAAATATTTTTTCGTTGCTAAAATAGCAATGACAGAAAACATAATTTCTTGCTAAAAATAGCAGCAAAAAATACATTTCTTTGCTAGATTTTCCTCAGGAATGAATGGTTCCCTTTGAGCTTAAATTTTTCTTCTTTCCCTCCCTTGCCATCTTGCTTCTTCCTCCTCGCCCTTGCCCTTTCCCTTTCCCTTTCCCTCTCCCTCAACCTTGCCCTCACCTTTTCCCTCTCCCTCAGCCTCTTCCTTCCCTTCTATACCTTCTTCTATTCATCCTCTATTAGTTCGGTGTCCTCCAGATCTGGCTCTATTAGACACAGGCAAAATGAGTGAAGTCGAAGGTGGTCTCCTCTAGATCTATCTCGGTTAGTCTCCTCCAAATCTGCTGTAGTGTGTGAGTGTTGAACATTCCCTTATTTTTGTATTTTTTGCCCTTCATTTTATTTTAATTGTTTGGGACTGAGGCTTGTATCTCTTTTTTTTCCGTTCTTTTTCATATAAATTTAATTTAATTTGCATGAACTCTAAAATACTTCCTCTTTAAATTTAAGCGAATCACTTTGTCTTTCAAAAATAATTTTGAAAGTCTTGATTCTGTATTCTCAAGGAAATTCTTGTTTTTATTCTAGATATTGGATGATTTAGTGTCAAATTAGATGCTTAGGTAGGCTTTATATATTTCTATGTCACTATAGATGTTGGCAAGACTTTTTTTATAGGAGTTTGATCTCTGCTACCTTCATTTACTTTGAGAGCTTGCCTTACAAGGTTAATTCACAAACTGGGTACCTTGATTATGATAAGTTGGAGGAGAAAGCTTTGGACTTTAGGTCTAGATTGAATATCTATGGTGCTAGTGCTTACCCACATATTTGGGATTATGCCAGGTTTCGTTCTGTTGTTCACAAATATGATGCTCTATTGCTTTGTGATATGGCTCACATAACTGGCCTCGTTGCTGCTCAAGTATGTAAATGCTTTTCTGTGTGATAGTTGTTAATGTTGGATATCTACTTTTTACTTGCATCTGATTGATTCATTTTATTGGATCATATTTTTTGCCTATTTAGAAAAGGTTGAAATTTGAAAAATTGGATCTTGGTTTTATGTAGTTTGTCCTTCATTTTTAAATTATAGATTTGGCTTTTAAACTTGTGATAAACTATGCAGGAGTAAGTTTACTTTATTCTATTTTGCTAAATGAATTAAAGATGTGGCTTTTCAATCATTTAGTTTTTCCTTTATCATTTCTTCATTTTCACAGCAAAACGGCAATTTTAAAATATGAGCTTTCCATCTTTGTTTTTCTTTATCTTGCTTGTTGTGTATTGGGGTTATCTGTATAGATTAAATAGAATTTTGAGCATTTGACTTAGGAAGGATAATGTTATTTATTTTCCTCTTTTCAAAAATGGTTGCATGCAGATGTTTCCTGTTGTTGTCACCTATGGTAATACTTTTATTCTAAAGCCATCACAGAAGAATATCTATTGATTTATTTAGTCTTGATTATATAACATAGAATCTTATATTGTTGCTATCACCTTTGGTAAATCTTCAAAAACAATTATACTAGTTCTTATTTAATTAATTTTACAAAAAATAATAATTATCTATTCATCTGGATTTACATTTTCCTTAAGTTGTCATAATAAAATAGAAAAAAATAAAAGCCATACTAATTAATTTCTTTAATTTTTCCTTTAAATGCTAAATATTACTATAATTGAACTGGGGCCAAAACTGGATCCCAGTTATAAGAGTTGTTATCATTACCGTATGTTTCTTTCAATCTCCTTGTCTTAGGCTTATGGTGAATTTTATTTTATTTCCCTCTAAATTTGGAGCTTTATTGCCACTTTCGTTTTCATTCTTCTTCATTATCTTAAATTAGATTTAAGTTACTTATTAATTACTATCACCTATTGTTATATATATATATATATATATATATATATAATCCTTCATTAAGTTTAAAGAACAAAAAAATCATTTTTTGATCAATATTCTGCACATATTGCTTTGTTTGGTGTTCTTTATTCATGTAAATTATACACCACGACTATTTTTTATGCTAACATGAAATTCAATTTTTTTGAGTGAATTATTAATATTATTTATTATTTGTAGCATATAAATGTAATATGGGAGCTATAATTCTATAATCTTATATTAAATTATAAATTGAATGCCAACTGAGAGTTCTATGTACAGGGTCCTCAAGTTTTAATGCGAAATGAAAATAGGGTTTTCCATTGAATTATGCTTTTACCCAATGTGTACAGGGTCTTTATACTCATTATTTAGTCTAGATAAAAGATAAAATCTTTTAATTATTGAGTCTTGATTTATTTGCATGTGGCTACATTGATTTTGTTTATGTAGTACAACAAGTATCAAAAATACATTATAGTATGATAAATGATGAACTTGCATGGTATTAATGCTTTGACTATATTAATTGTATACATATGTCGTTTGTGATCATATGCTTATTTTTTGATATATGTGACAATTTATAATATGTAGAAAAGCATGTCTTAGGTAAAAAGGGTATTATACTATTGAATCATTGTATTATTTGAGTCATGATGAGTGCTTATCGACGATCACTATGAGTGGTCATTTATTAAGTTTTAAGTTCCCAACTAAGTTTTATAGCTTAGCATGGGTTTTTATCCATGTAGATTGCAAGGATAGAACTTTTTTTCGGTGTTGTTATCTGCAGTGAGATGGCCACACATGAGAGATACTGGAAGTGTATAGTCTTCATTTTGGTTCCTTTTTGGTTTTGGAAGTTTTTAAATTGTGATGGAATTTTGTATAAGTATAGTTTATTTTGTATATAAAACATTGCAATGTTTTAATGAGACTCTATTGTATGTAAAGATTATAATAGTTAAGTTCATATATTATGGTTTAAGTTATCTTATATGATCTCTGTATAGTTTGATTAATGATTTAATAACATAGTAAAATATGTTTAATGATAGGGATAAAATGATATAGCAAGGTTATAGGATATAGGTGTTACAATTAATCGTATTAGAGACTGGTTTAGTAATTTTTGGTCTATAACACTACAAGAAAATCTGAAAATAGCAACGGAAATGATTTTGTTGCTAAATTAGCAACGGAAAACCAATTTCATTGCTATTTAGCAACGGAAAATAATTTTTGTTGCTAAAATTGGTTAAACTTTGTAGATTTAGCAACGGAAAAATATTTGGTTATCTTCCGTTGTTAAAAGTGGAGGGAATTTTTGGCGCCTATATTTAGCAACGAAAATTACCAACAGAATCTCTATTCCGTTGCTAATTAAGGTACCAATAAATGGCGGAAAAAATTTGGAACGAAAAATAGCAACGCAATATGATTTCCATTGCTAATTTAGCAACGGAATTTCCTTTCCGTTGCTATTTTAGCAATAGAAAATAATTCGGTTGCTAAATAGCAACGGAATTTATTTTCGGTTGCTAAAATAGCAACGGACATATATTTTCGTTGCTATTTAGCAACCGAATTAAATTTCGGTTGCTAAAATAGCAACGAAATTTGAATTTCATTGCTAAATTGCAACCGAAATAGAATTTCATTGCTACTTTTCATATTCAATGAAAAATAGCAACCAAATTTATTTTCGGTTGCTAAATTCCGTTGCTGAATTGCAACCGAATATATTTTCGGTTGCTATTTTCTTTTTTGCCCTATTGCCCTAGGTATAAATAGATCTTTTTGCTGTTCATTCATTTTTTCGTGAGCCGCAATCACTTGCCCATTTTCTTTTCTATTCTCCTCTATTTCTCTCTCTTTCTCTCTTTTCTATTCTCCTCTAAGTGGCCTCTCATTTCATCTCCTCCGTTTTCATCATCCAAAAGATCTAAGGTTTGTATGCATTATTGTTGACCTTTTTTGTTGTTTTGTTTTATTCATAAATGTTTCAGTTTTATAGGGTTTTGATTTAACTATATACATGTTGGTGGGATGCAGCTTTCTTGGACCCAGGACCCTCTCAGTTCTTTTTCCTTAATCGGTGTCTTTTCTTGTTGTTCATTGAGGAAATTTCGTTGTTTATTTTGATGGGTAACGGTTTGAGGGTTCCATTTTTGTAGAGCGAACTTTTATTGTGCTTGATAAGGATTTGGTAGAGGGAGATTTTGCTCATGGAAATCCCCGTGTGGAAGGTAAGTTCTATTTTACTTAATTTTTATTTTGTATCTTTGTTGGCAGCATGACTTTTGCTTTCAATAATTGAAATATATTTCTTTCAATTGATATTTTTGTTGCTTCTTTCATAAAGTTAGGAACTTGATCTTCGTTATGGTGGAATTAATGGTTTTACAGATCTTTAAAGGACGGTTATCTAAGAAAATCTATGGGTTGGCTTCGGATTTTTAATTTTGAGAATTATTTATTCTGTTTTGCTATTACCAAATTTGTGTGATCAATTCTTTTTAAAAATTTTCTTATGATATGAAAGAGCATCCCTAATGCATGCCTAATTAATTGGTCCTCGAAACTGTTTTTTTTGTTTATGGTTACTTTCTATGGAATATTCTGCTTTGCTTGTGTAATATGCACCTCATTTTCATGCATTCGTTTCCAACCCTCCTGGAGAGAAAAAAGGCCGCAAACAAAGCATGCATCGTTAAAAAAAATTAGATTAGGAAGTGGTCATGAATGTTGTGTTACTCACTTTTATTGGTTGTGTACATGCATTAAGGACCACCGCTTTCTAAAATGTCCTTTCTGCCTTTTTCATCATTGCCAGCACATTCATGTACTTGTTATGTCACTCAATTATGTTGGAATCGAAATGCCTTGATAGCATGGTTAATTTCCTACTACCTTGATAGCATCCTTTTTATTAATTGTGCAGGATCCCAGGTATGGTTCACTCTCTTTCCTTTCATTTATCAAAATGGAACAGGTCTGATGCTTTTCTTCTAACTTTAATAAAAAATGATGGATAATTTATATGCTCTTTAGTCTTGCAACCAATTATTATTATTATTATTATTATTATTATTATTATTATTATTATTATTATTATTATTATTATTATTATTGGTGGGTGCATCAATTAACTTTTTTGACTTCTCTCATGCCTATGTGGTTTTTATTTGATGGGTCCTAGTGATGCATATGAAGCAAAACAATGGCTGCCTATTAGCGAAGCTTTTGCTTGATAAAAATCACATATTTGTCATTGTTTTATAGATTATAGGTGAATATCTTCCCTGCTAAGTTGGCTGTTGATGGAGAGGGTATGGTTTCAAATTTTGGCTTATGAAAATGGCAATGAAGCATCTAAATTTTCCGATTGTGGTTGATAGTTGTCCTCTGAAAACTTATTGAAGCTAAAATTGATATAGCTGGTATATCATTACCTAATGCTAAAATTAAATGACATGCTTTTAGCCGACAGATTTTAGTGGTGACAAAATCATTAAATAATGAATCCCATCAACTATATAATTCAACTATTCAGAGTACATGTAGATTAAATTAAGAATACACATTGGATGTTTCAATTTTCTAATTCTTTTTAGGTATAAGTTTTGGGAAGAAATTTATGACAGATTATCCAATCAGTATTAGCTTCATTTCAAGTATAATAATTTTGTATTGCGTGATTTCTTTTATCCATTTCATTATATAAATGAAGGCCAATCAAGTGTAAAATTATGTCTTATAACTATAAAAATTAACTTTGTGCAGGCTACGAAATACACTATAATTGTTGCCCTAATCCAATTTATTAGATTAATTTTATTAAGTTTAGTTTGGTGGTAAGTGTAACTTGTTATATCTATACGACATTTTAGTTTGTTTGAAATATATTTATACTACATATAAAGTATTAATGGAGAAAAAAATTATTGACTAAAATGGATTCATTTTTAATATAATATAAAATAATCATTAATAAAATTTGAGTAAATCTGGCAATTAGACAAATTACAAGTTTTTATGGAAATGTTTTATTATTATGTTTGATAGTTGCACCAAATTCAAATATGATATTTTCAATATACCAATTTTGTAAAGTTGAATACCTTGATTTGAAAATAATTATGAAAATTAAGCTAATTTAATTTGTTTATTCTCTATATATTTATCATGGTAGTTTTTATATTTATATAATAAAACTTGTAAATTAATATTCTTTTTTAAAAAAATAATTCACCAGCGCAACAAGCTAGATTTTCTAAATATCAACCCATAACTAAGTGGATGAGAAGTGAAACTTTAAACAGGATACACTATTCACTTTATAGACTAATATATTTTTTATCATACAAATCACGGAAGTTTATACTTATTCTTGATTTTAGTAATTTGATTGAGTTGCATCCGGTGTTCATTTTTTGTTTGTATTGTTTTTGTTTTTGTTGTTATTATTATTATTTGGTGACATGGTATTTAGTACAATCTATTTAATCTCTATAAAGTTTTAATTTTTCCTCAAATCAAATTCCAAGCCGTTAATTGTGCAGAGAGAATTGACTTTGCAAAATTTGTTTTCTCTTTGAAATTCCAAGCCATTGATTGTGTAGAGAGAATTAACTGGGTATTTTATATCATTTTAAGACATACTGCAGGATGTTGTAGCTTGGCTTGAGTACTTTGAGTCCAAGGCATTTGAACAGCAAGAAGCTACACGGAATGGTATTAGAAAGCCTGATGCATCCATAGCTACCAAAGGCCGCCTGAGGTGAATTAACTTAACATTTTCCTTGACAATTAATTATTGTACTTTGTTTCTCTGCTACTTCTTTAGATAATTAATTATCATACCATGGAAATTTGCTGCTATATACTGCAGTTTCTTTTGTGCCTACCACTCCTTATGATACTATGTGTTGGCTATACTTACAAATCATAGTTTGTCTGCTAGATACTTCTGTTTCACTTTACCAAGACTTTCCTAATATTTGGTTACTCCCCTAAAGATTTTCAGGTCATGATCCAACCATTTTGAAATGTCATAAATAATTTTTTGTTTATGATGCTCTTCAGTCTATTTTCTAGCTGGGATACTATTGCATTTCTGTCTAAATTTGGAAAACTATCATGACATGCCTTCACATACTTATAATAATAATCCAAAGCTTGTTTGTAAATTTAAGAATCATTTACTATGGTTTTCACTTATATCAGGCCTCAAGAGTATTGAAGATGCATAGAAATATATGTTTACACACACACACTTAATTGAGGTTTTTTTTAGATTAAGACCAAGATAAATAAAATTACTTACTTAATGCCTTATATTGTTTATTTAAGTTTCAATATTTTATGTATTTTTTGAGATTAATTATTAGTAATCATAGTAGTGATGGAATAGCGACGAAAAAACCGTCACAAATTTTTTATACTAGTTGCTGAATTTAGCAACGGAATTTAACTTCGGTTGCTAATTTAGCAATAGAATTTGAATTCGGTTGCTAAATTTAGCAACGGAATTTGAATTCGGTTGCTAATTTTGACCAATTCACCAAATGTTAGTGGTTATATTTTGCAATGGAATTAAATTTTCGTTGCTAAAATTAGCAACGGAATTTAATTTCCATTGCTAAATTTATTAACGATATGAACTTTCCGTTGCTAAAAATACCAACTGCCGAATTAGCAACCAAAATTTTCGTTGCTAATTTCCGTTGCTATTTTTCATTAGCAACGAAAATTTGACATTTTCTGTTGCTAAATTGTAATTTTCTTGTAGTGTAAGAGTCTAGAAATTTTGTCATAGCAAGTTATAGAGTGTTGGCCAATGCATATATCCCTGTTTTGCTATGATGAGTCTGGAAATGGGATGATTTGATAGAATCTGGAATAGACTTCAAAAAGTTACAGTTTCAGGGTTTTGGATTTAGTTGTCCCTAATTCCATTATTGTATTATGAGATGAGATAACGATTTTAAAGGTAGAAAGTTTTCTTGTTATGAACCATAGCTTGACTCAAAGTTTGAGATAGTTATTTGATCATAGGATTTTGAGAGATGTCAAAAGGAAATGTGAGACTAAAGGGAGTAGAAATAAGAACACAAATTGAAAACAAGTAAAGGAAAAGTTGCGTACTAGCATAGAGTGAAAAGAAGTTTAAAGGTATTTAATGTACCTTAAAAGAAGAGATAAATCATAGTGATAAGAGATAAATTTATAGATTTAATCATATTTGTACAAACCAATAGGACTGAGTTTCTATAGAAGCAAGATATCTTCGAAAGATGTTATTATTATTGGTTTATAATGATGGAATTCTGTTATTGGTAATGCTTATATGTATTTTTGGAATGTTAGATAAAATGGAAGTTAGTGAGTAACCTAAATGTATGATAGTATAATAATGGGATCTTACGCTCGAATCAAACCGTAAATGATATGAAGTGAGAATATGACTAATGTTTGGATTATAGTACAATTGTGTTAATAAAGCACAAAGAGATTATATTCAATATGGCTTATGAGAAAGAGTTTATGAATAGTAGATAAGATCTTTCTTATGTGAAGTTGCTATGAGAAAATTGAGGTTGATTATAATGCTCTGTATACCTATTAGTGATTGCTTAACTGGCATGGGCAATTGGTAAAATATTTCATAGTTGGGTTAGAGCAAAACATCTACATTACATGAGATTATACATCTGCATTTCATTGCATAATGCAAGCATCATTCATTCATAGCTCAACATCACATCACATGTATAGGCCCCAACTAAAAAAGAAAACTGACATGATATACATTGAGCATAGTAATGATGACTGTATGATAAGGTTGCCCTTATATGGAGATAGAGTTATAAGAGAAGGGAATCAAGTTAAAGAAAGAATCAAGAGAATGTTACAACTATAAAGAGATAAAGTTAGATTGAATTTAAGTGTGATATGGTACAAAAATGTAAATGATACAATGTAAAGAACAAGTGAAGCTAGTAAAGACAGTATTGAATGAAGGTTGATTGAGATAGATACATAAGTACAGACATAAGTATAGAAATAGTAGTGATGTATGTGAGTAATAGTTTCAGGAATGAATTTCGAGGATGAAATTCTTTAAAGGGAAGAGAATTGTAAAGACCCAAAATAGGCTCTAGTAAAATTCAAGAACATTATCAATTTATTAATATTTAATCAAGTTTAATTAGAAGAATTATTATAAGTTAAGACCTTGTGGATTAATGGTCTTGTGTGCTAGAGGGTTAAAGACTTAATTAGAATTTTGGTATATAATTATGCATAATTGGAATAAAATATAGATAAGTGGTTAATTGAGATATAAATGTGATTTTGAGGGTAATTATGATAAAAGAAAAGAATGTTGCATTGTTATTAAAGGAAAGAAAGTTAGAATGGGTTAAAAGTGAAAGGAAGGAAATATGTTATGTGTTATTATGTAAAGGAAGCATATGTGGGGTCAATTTTAAAAAGGGGAAAATTAAGTGAGGGGTTAATTAATGAAAGAATAATAAGTGGGGCTGATTTTATAAGAGAAAATAAAGTTAGGGGAGAATAGTTTACATGCAAATTGTTTAAGGAGCTAAAGGAGATTTTTACTCCCACTTTACACTCCAGAGCCTTGCATGTTGGAGATAGAAAAACCATATTTAGGAGTATAAAAGAGGGATGGGTGGGCATGGGAAGAGAAAATGCAGATTCTTCTTCATCTCTCATCTCTCTTTCTAAAGAAATAGCTCCCTCTCTCTCTATTCAAGAGATCTCTCCCTAATTCTCCTTAAGATTTCTACTTTGATTGTTAAAGCTAGAGTTACTAAGCTATGATTTTGAGAAGTAAGGAAGAAAAAGAGTATAAATAGAGAGGAAACTAGGAGTTTTGAATAAGATTGAAGGCTTCATGACAGGTTTGGAAACTCCTTCATCTTACATATTGATATTTTTGTTAAAAATGTATATTTAATGTGTAATGAATGTCTTTGAGGATGATGATATGGTTCATAGTCATGAGAAGCAAATTTTGGTCTTGCATGTGTTTCAAATGAGGACAATCAAAGATGATAGTCTTAGAGATTAATTAATTCAATCATTAAAAGTTTTGCATATGGGTGTTTTTAAGTTTTTTTGAATTAAATATATGTACAATCCCATTTAGAGTTGGTTTAAAGTGATCTTAAGTTAATTTGTTAGGTATAAAGATGTATAAACATATATGTGAGTAGAAAATTCTTAATTGACTTTATAATATTTCATATATGAAATTCCTTTTTATTGCATATGGAACATGCATTTATAAGTAGGCCACACCATAAAAATATATATGTAGTATAACAAGTATCAAAAATACATTCTAGTCTGATAAATGATGAACTTGTATAGTAGTAATGCTTTGACTATATTAATTGTATACATATGTCTTTTATGATCATATGCCTATTTTTTGATATATGTTACAATGTATGATATGTGGAAAAGCATGTCTTAGGTAAAAAGTGTATTATACTATTGAATCATTGTATTATTTGAGTTATGATGAGTGCTTCTCAACAATCACTATGAGTGGTCATTTATCATGTTTTAAATCCCCCACTAAGCTTTATAGCTTAACACAGGTTTTTATCCATATAGGTTGCAAGGATAAAAATTATTTTCAAAGTTGACATTTACAGCGGATGGCCGCACTTGAGAGATACTGGAAGTGTATAGTCTTTATTTTGGTTCCTTTTTGGTTTTGGAAGTTTTTCAATTGTGTTGGAATTTTGTACAAGTACATTTTATTTTGTATATGAAAACATTGTAATGTTTTAAAGAGACTCTCTTGTAAATAAAGTTTTTAATAGTTAAGTTCATAAATTATTGTTTAAGTTAGCCTATATGATCTTTGCATAGTTTGGTTAATGATTTAATAGCATAGTAAAGCATGTTTAATAATAAGGATAAAGTGATATAGTAAGGTTATAGGGTAAGGGTGTTACATGTATAGGGAGGATGAGTGGACCTAAGCAACGATGTTAGTTATTTTTATTTTCATCTTATCTTTTCTATATTTTACCTAAGCTGTTACTTGATTTTAGCAAGATATACCTTAATTGTTTATTTTTCTATGTTTTCAATAGTGTAAATAAGATATCACTGAAAATACTGGGAATTATTTAGCTTACTTTTAATTTTCAATTGCTTGCAACTACAAACCCTTAGGTACAATAATTATGGGTTTTAAATTTAAAGTCATAACAATACAAGTTAAGGATTCAAGTATCCTTTAGTAAAAGTTAAAAAAAACTACTCACAAACCATTCTTAAAATTAAAACAAAGTGTTCAAGAAAATAGTAAAAACAAAGAAACGTAAAATAACTAAAGAAAAGTAAAGATTAATTTTAAGAATCGATCCCCTTCTTCTGTGTTTTAGCTTCCTATTTATAGGCCAAAGAAGTCATAAATTCCTTCTCAAACTCTTAGAATTCAATTGGAAGTAATTTTGCTGCTCAAAACAGGAAGTTTTTCCCAAACAGGAAACTCGAGGAAAAATTGCGCGAAGAGGAAATTGCATCACGTGGCCACGCCCTTCTTTTTGATATTGAACACGTGGTCACGTGTATTTATGTTCTTCCTCACATGTGGCCACGTGTGGTCCTTCACTAGGAATCCACATGGTCACGTGTTTGCTATATGCTTCTCCTTTTGATTTTTCACGTGGCCATGGATGAAAAATACTTGGCAATTCACGTGGCCATGTGTTCAATGCTTCATTTCTTCACGTGGCCACGGGTGAATTTCTTCAGTGTTTTCACATGGTCACGTGTAAAGGCTCTGGACTGAACGTCAATTTTCTCACAACAATTCTTCATATTTGCACTTTTGACCCTAAACTTTGTCCTTTTTGCAATTTAAGCCCTTTATTAACAATTTAAACCTGAAAATCAAACAAAACATAGAATTAACTTCAAAAACATAAATATTAACAAATTAACTTGAATTTAACCTAAATAAAACCAAAACAACTAAATAACACAACTAAAAATATATCAAAAACTATATATAATCCACACTTATCACCTATATTACTTAGCTGATCTAGTACACTTACTAAACATCGATCAAGCTTTTAGGGTTGTTGTTGGGGATTGGCATGTTTGTCTGTTTTGAGTGTTATTTGTATGTGTTTTCTTTTTCTTATCTTATTCTTTTAATTCTTTTCAGGTGCTCATAGTGCATGAATATATTGAGATGAGAATAACTAGTACCCTATGACCCTGAAATTGAGAGGACCTTACATCAAAGAATGAGAGCTAATCGAGAGATCAACATGATTCCAGACCCTCCTATTGATGAAATTCCTCCCAAGAATCAACAAGTGCCAATAGCATAAGATGAAGTTCCAATTAAGCAAAGGGAAGAAATACCTAGATCAAGGACAATAAGAGATTATGCTACACCTAGGTGGAACGAAGAACATCTGACTATTGTGTTGGCTAAAGTTGTATAGTTTGAGCTAAAACTAGTCGCTATCACAATGGTTCAAAGAAATTAATTTTCTATTTTAGAGTTAGAAAACCCTGCTCAACACCTAGATATATTCTTAGAGGTCGGCGACAACGTTAAAATTTCAGGTATATCAACAAATACAATTCGATTAAAATTGTTTCCTTTCACATTTATTGGCAAAGCAAGAGAATGGCGTCCAATGTTACCAAGTCAATCAATATGGACATGGGAACAATTGCAATAGGAATTCTTAATGAGATTCTTTCCTCCAACAAAGACAGCAGGCATTCATAATAGTACCATTAGTTTTCATCAAATGAATTAGGAGCCATTTCACGAAGCATGGGAGAGATTCAGGAGGCTATTGAGGAGCTATCCAAATCATGAAATAGCTATTTACCAGCTGATGACTATTTTTTATGCAGGAGTTACAACACCTATAAGATCATTTTTAGATGCTGCATCTGGTGGGAGTTTTATAAACAAGTTATCGAAAGATGCTTTTAATTTTCTAGATGAGATGTTAGCAAATGATTCACAATGGGCAACCACAAGAGTAGTATCGAAGAGATAAGGTGTACATAATATTGATGAGGTCGCAATGCTGAAAGCTCAAGTAGAGCTAATGAGGAAAGAGTTGAGTGGACTAAAAGTGTAGAATGTGGCATATGTTTCTCAAATCTATGAATTATATGAGAGTTGACAAAGTGGTTAAAAAAGTATAATAGTAAAGGATGTAAATATAATGAGAGATTTTAGAAGAAATGTCCCTTACAGCAATAGTTACAATTCGGGTTTGAGAAATCACCCGAATATTTCTTGAAGAGAGGGAAATCAAATGGCTTCATATTCTAAAACCTAACCAAGATCTCCCTTCAACCAAATTATCACTCATAATCACAGTCAAGTTTACCATCCACAAGTAAAATCACATTTCTAAACACCATACCCACTACCACAACATCAATGATAGAGTTCAAATCAAAACCAAACATATCATCCATTTGAATTTCAGCCATGATCACCTATACAAGAAAAGAAGCCAAACCTTAAGGATATGTTTGCTAACTTTATGAATAGTCAGCAACAATTTATGGCTAGTCAAGAGATAAGGTGGAAGTCACATGAGCAATGTGTTAGTGGTTATGCCCTAGGCCATATGTTTTTTTCTTTATGTAATGCCACATTTCATTTTATAAAATTGGATTTTCTTCATGTTATTATATTTTGGCATGTTAGAATATAATAATATTTGTAAATAACAATTTAATGTTATTTTGACTATCCCTAGTTATTTATCATTAAAGGAATAATGATAAATAAAACTAGTATGAGTTTGATTGATAATCATGCGATGATTATATATGGTGATATAAATCAAACTTGTAGGTACTCGTTAGAGAATAGAGTACTGGATTGACCCACTATGAGATACTGCATAGGTTAATGTCATTGGTGATCTCATAATAGTTATGTTATTAATTCTTAAACCTGAGATTATCATAGTATCCTACATGAGGAACATTATGTTTTGGCATAACTAAACATTATCTTTAATTAGATTATAATAAAGGTTATGATTAGACATGATGATAATCATGTAGATGATAGTGAATAATCAAGATGGAATTTATCCCTCATTTATGAGAGAGATATCTATTGGGCCCCTCAATAAGTAGGACTGAGAAATGCATGGCCGTGCTCAAATGAATTAATGGAGTGATTAATGTCATTTGGTATTATCAGTCTACTTAGTGATCGAGAAATCATATGTTTGGACTATATAAGTTTGACATGGACTATGACTTATGTTCAAACAAGATATCATGTGACAAATTAACATGTTTTATGAGGTTAAAATTGAATTATCGATATTCATATTATTTGGGTAGTCGTAATATCTTGCTAGAGGCTGCTTATGACTTGTGGGCTTATGATGGAATTGGAGCCCATGGCCATTATAATAAGAACCTATTGGGTCGTACACATAGACTATGATGAATAAACTAAGGGTTAATTTAGGCATTTCGAATTTTATTTTATGACAAATTAAAATTCGAAATAAATAATGAAATAAATAAATATTAATTAGGATTAATATTATATTTTATTTTAAATAATAAATAAAGTATTTTTTATTTTAATATAAAAAATATATAGGCAAAAAATTATCTCTCTCTCTTAATTAGGGTTAGGCTACCTATATATACATATGATATGTAAGGTTTGTAACCCTAAGAGACACACTAGAAAGTGAGGCACCACTTTAAGAGAAAAGAAAAGAGAGAAAAACATTTTCTCTAACCCTAGCCACCATAGAAGGGAGCTAGCACCCCAAGGAAATCCATTCGAAGCGTTCGAGTGTGGATACCAGTAAAAGGTGTTTGTTTCTTGCGAGGCAATACCTGTAAGATGTTTTTTTGAAGAGGTTAGTAATCGTTACTCTCGCTCAAAATTGATTGAATTGGATCGTATGGTTCCTGATGGGTTTAATAATTTCGTTGCATTTAAGTTTTTATTTTATTTATTCAAAACCCAACGAGATATAAATAGCTTGAAACTCACCTCATAGGTATATAGGATGACATTAGACGGTACTTAGGTTATCACATCTTTTCTTTTACATATCTTGAGTTAAGTGTGAGATAGCTCACAGAGGTCATTGGGACCATAATGTATCCACTCGCCGATCAACTACCTAGGTTCGATTTTCATCGACTCCTACCTCTAGAGTAGCTAATAGTGTGACCTCAGCCTCAGTCATGACCTTTGTCGTTGCGGCCCTCATCTTTTTTACCTTTACTAGAGAACATGCCTTGATCATCACATAAATTGTCGGGATTGCTTGATTACTGTCCTCAGTAGCTCACATTTTATTCAAATAGATTTACTTTTGTTTTTGATGTACAAAATTTAACTTGAGTGTATTTATATTTGGATATAACTTTCACATTTATTCTTATTTTATTTGATTTATGAAAGTTATTAAGTAACCTAAGAAAGGAAAAGGTGCAAATTAATGGAAAATAACATTAGTAACAAAATGACAATAAGATTTACATTGCTAAAATTAGTTAACGCAACCGATTAACCAAATTTCTTATACACATAGGTGAGTAGCTATACTTCTCAATTATTGACATCTTAAGCACAACAAGTGCTAGATGATCGAATGAAATGAATTCATGTAAGCAAAAATCATACAAACCTACCAAAATAAAGATCAAAACCTTTTAATAGGCGTGAAGTCCTTTTTATAAGTATGAAGTCCTTTCAATAGGCGTGAAGTCCTTTTCACAAGCATAAAGTCCTTTCAACAGGCATCAAATCCTTTTTATAGGCATGAAGTCCTTTCAACAAGCATCAAGTCCTTCTTACAAGCATTGAAGTCCTTCTCACATACATCAAAGTCCTTTTCACAGGTAATCAAGCCCTTTCAATAGGCATCAAGAACTTTTAACGGGCACTAAGTTTTTCTTACATACATCTAAATAGTTTCAATAAACCACCCTTAACTTAAAAGAGGAAAAAAATGATTGTACGATATGGTTCTCATTAACAAGCTGGAATAAGTCTCTCTATCAACAATCATTATCAATAGAAAGAACACTACCTCAGGTTCGCATCTCTTTCCTCCACTTTGTATTTTGGCTTACCTAAGCACTGGTGCACTAGCCTTCCCAAAATTGGGGGCAACTGTATGCATGGATCTTGAGGTAGCTCAAATTAGAGTAACCTAATGAGGATGTTATTGCTCGTGTTACAGATGGAGAATGGAAGTGTCACTCCTTATCCTTAGTTTTTACAGGTTTTTTTAAAAGGGTTTTTCTCAAACATTGCCCTTTTGCATTTTCTAGAGCTAAATGAGGTTTTAATTGCAAAATTTGGGGTTTTTGTTGATAGGCAGCTGTCACTCTTGATGTGATGTCCATCTTTCAATTGGTTTGCCCTACTTGCCTCTCGCTAGCAGGATTCTCCGCTCGTCTATCATTCTGCCCGTGACTCGCTCTAAATTATAGGCACAAATCAACCTAAGTCATGATAAAAAAAGGGCAGATTGGTGATTTTATCTTCAAGATGAGTGGCGCTCATATGTAGGGATAAGTGGCCCGTGTCTGTGGTGGTTTTTATACTTATCATCTATGCTTTTACACTTAGAAGATAAGGAAGGAAATTGATTTTTTTTTAGATTTATCCTGTAAAATAGATTATGATTATTATCAGATTTTTGAATTTTAAAGGGTAATTAGTTGAGATAGAGTTTGAAATTAACACAATTACTGCTTCTTCTTCTTAAAATAATAAAAAAAAAAGACAAAAAAGGAGAGGTGGGTGTAGACACTATGTTGTGAGTCAGCTTCTGATCAGGATTAGCTGATGAAGATTGTGTTGCTCCAAAATAGCTAGAGAATAGAATCACAATACTCTATCTCTACGTTTTATGTTTTTAGAATGCAAATTGATTTCAAAAAGAAAAAAGATTTGTCATCTACTCTCCTCAAAAATTTTTGGTGCTTTTGAAAGAGATCTTTCTTGAACCTTCTGCGTTTTAAAATTAAAAATTAAAAAATTATTAATTAAAAAATAATAAATAATAAGATAAATAATAATCAATCTTACTAATGTGATACATAAGCTCCGTTGCCCTAAAGTGGACGACAACTTAATCGAGGAACATTTTATTACCGATTTCATAAGTTTAGGGATAATTTAAAAAAAAAAACTTCAGGGGCATTTTAGCCCATTTAAGAAAATATGGAGGGCATTTTTGTACTTTTTTTCAAAATGTTTAATGGTGGATCCCTTTTTTATGTGGCGCTTATGTGGTTCCACATCAACACTGTTACCCTAAAGTATGCGGTAGATTAACAAAATGTATTTTAGTATTATTTTTAGAAGTTGAAGGGTATTTTTTTTCAAAAAAAAATTTTAAGGGCATTTTGGCTCTTCTTAGAAAACATGAAGGGTATTTTTGTACCTTTTTCCTATTTAAAAATTTGTTTTTGGAGTGTTTTTCACACTTTTTATGGTCTATGAATGACCTTAAAAAAATCAGACAATTCGTAGATCTATCTGAGTGTATTAATGAAAATCTGAACTGTTTTGGAAGGATGCCCAATTTTGTCTAATTGGATTAAACTACTTTGCCTCATCAAACCCAGTTTGTGTCTAGTCAAACAAGTTTTCATTAAATATTCCTAGATGTGGATGAACTCCACCTTTGTCTGATCAGACAAGGTTCATCTTGGATATATAATTTTTTTCTGACCAGACAAAACTTTGAGAATACAGAGTTGAGAAAATGAGGGACATTTACATGTTTTATCACTTTTTATGCTTCATATGCTTTTTATACTAGCATTTTGATATTGTTTATATTATTTCCATATCATAATAGATGTTGATATTATTTATAGAACTTTAAAGTTTATTAATGTGGATGTATGATTACACTGTTCATAAGTTATATATCTGCTTGTTGTAATTATAGATTTAGAGAAGAAGGATTTATATGTTTTCTATATCATGTCTTTTAGCTTATACTGTAATGAGTTTTAATGCCAAAATAATTAATATCACATAAAAGATTTGTATGTTTATGTTAATAAAAATGAAGAGCTTTACCCAAATTCATCTTCATCATAAGGGATTCACAAATTAATCATCAATTAATTTTGAATTTCTATATAAAATGAATAAAAAATGTTATTTTAATCAATTAATTGCATTAATTAATTAATTTAATTAATGTTTGTTGAAAAATATCACACGTTATTTAATTAAGAAAATTCAATTGACTTAGTTATAACAATTTCTAATTATTAATCTCATCAATAATTATTTTTTAATATAATTAATTAATCTCAATAATTATATAAATTAATTTTATTGAAAATAGCCAAATGGTCCAACTCTTGAAACACAATCAATTTTGAAGTCCGAATACCAACTAATCAGTTATTCATTTCATTAATCAAATATTGATTTAATTAATTTTCTAATTTAAAAAAAGTTAAATGAGTGGGAAATTTATCTTGCAAGGCCAATGTAATATGAAATTTGGCCATTTAACATAAATTTTCAACGTTGGTGCATTATGCAATTTGGCCATTTAACATAAATTTTCAACATTGTTGCATTATGCAATTTGGCTATTTAACATAAGTTTTCAACGCCCATTTAAATAATTGGCCATTTAACATAAGTTTTCAATGCCCACTTAAATAATTGAACGCTCGTTGGGTTTGAACGGCGATTCATAATATTAAATACAGGTGGTAAATATTCGAAATTGATGGGTTTGAATTGAATTGACAAATTATAAATGGGTCAATATATAAATGAATTAAATGAATTTGAATCGATATATGTATTTATATATATATATAATTTAAAAAATTAAAATTTAATAACAGAATATGCTTAACTAAATTCAATTTAAATGAATTTTATAAATTAAATTAATAATAACATTTATATATACTGGCCATTATTTAATTATTATTTAATAAATTTATTTATATTTAACGCTTGAAATCTGCCAAGATCCGCTCTTGATAAGGCTTGTCAATAGCGAAATTAATTTAAGTAGTAGAATATTCTTTAAAAAAAAAAGCATTTTATTTATAGCACCGCTTCAAAAAATTACAGCCTAGTAAAATTCATGCACCGCTGGACTAGGGATGATCACGGGGAGGGGAAAATCCGATACCCGTGGGGACCAGACCCGAACGGGGCGGGGAATCCCCGATCTTTTTCCCCGTGGGGGCGGGGATGGGGATAAAAAAATCCCCGGGGTGAAACTCGGGGCGGGGGCGGGGAAGGGGGTCTCCGCCCCACGGGGATCCCCGACCCCGGTTTGAAAATGACTAAAATATCCCTATATTCTAAATATTTACATTTTTGCCATTGACTATAAATATCCCACTTAAAAACCCTAGGCTCATATTCCTTCATTTCTTTCTTTCTACTGCCGCCGTCTCCTCTTCTCCATCTCAATGGTGTAGTTTGAAGAAGACATTGGATTTGTTCTGTTGTTCATCGCGTAAAGGGTTTGTGGAGGAGCATCTTCCTTCTTCAATTTCGTTGCAGATCTTCTTCTTTAATTTTCTACCAGGTAAGTTGATTTCCGTTGATTCTTGACATGTTTGATATTTTATTATTGGAATATTTATGTATAAGTAGAGGTAGATCTTAGAAGCACTAGAGGGAGAGAACGGTATCCAAAACCCGAACCCCACCATCTTCAGTTAGATTGAGATATCGATTTTATCAACTGGGCTTCATTTCTTGATTTCGTTTAGGAATTTAGTTTCAGAAGATATTTAAATTTCTCCGCCACCTTTTACCAAATTTGTTTATAACTAAATCTGCACTTTCTAGCAATACATCCATTTTCTCAAATCTCTCCTGCAATATAACAATTAGTTGCTGGAATTAAATAAAATTTATATATGTGAATATTGTATATTATAAGCTATCACTGTTTTAGAATAAATGTCTCGTGCTTTCAGGAACTCAGGTAAATTTTCGATCAAAAGAAAAGGCATACCTTTTCCAGATTCAAAATAGATAATTGTCGACGAACACATTTTTTGAAGCAAACTATATAAAGTGTTAAATAAAATTATTTCCACACATGTATAATGTGCATCTAACATTCTCATTTGCTGCTGTTTGATTGCATGTTGAGATTGCTAATTAATATGTTTCAAAGAAAATCGTAATATCAATAGCCATTGAATTGCTGGTGCTGACCTTTCAGTCAACCAACCATTCTAATATTCGACCTTAGTACTACCTGCACACTTGGGTATATCTACATATATATATTATTTTATAGTAATAATGGATTTCAAAACATGCCCTGTATTTCTTCCATAATTATAATTCTTTTGCTTTTTCAATTATTTTATTATAATTCATGACTTCGCAGAAAGTAATTAATTTTCAAATCGTATTTATTATTATTAATTATTTGAAAAGGATAGAATAAGAGTTGTACGTGTGATTATCTCCAGTAAAGAGTAATTTTGAGTTTAGTTAGGTCTTATGTATATATACATGTGATTATCTCCAGTAAATGACACCATATTCCGT